>PVIR01024612.1:0-25743 GCA_004026965.1 Petromus typicus | reverse complement strand
AAAAAAAAAAAAAAAAAAAAAAAAAAAAAAACCGTGTTTCTATGAGACAACTAAGCGTAAATAAAATACACTATTGGGCCCAAAATCTCTTACTACTAAAAGTAAATACAGTGCTATACAATCCAACTATAGATTGCATAACTGATGATCTCTTTCAGTTTACACTGTTAAAAAGAGTGTTGGCCAGGAGTATCACCACAAGTTTGAGGCCCCCCTGGGCTACATAATGAGCCCCTGCCTCAAAACACACAAACACGAAGGACCCGGGATGTAGCTCTGCGGTGCCATATGTGCCTAGAAGTCAAGGTTTGTGTTCAATCACTGGTACCAAGGAAGAAAAACTCACACACACACATCAGTGGCCAATTATAAAAAATAAACTTTATTAACTAGCAGAATAAGTTACAGTATCTCTGGAAGATGCTTTCAAAATGTTTGGAAGTGTGTCATGCATTGTTTTAATTCTCCCTCATCCTATGCTTTTTCAGGGAAACAAAGTCTCAGAGAAGAGTGACTCTATCACAGACCACAGGTCCCAGCCTACTTTGCAGCTACCTAAGGCCACCTGAGTAAGTTCCAACCAAGAAGATGTGACCAAAAGTCACAAGCACAGCTGGGGGTTTAGCTCAGTGGCACAGCACCTGCCTGGCAAGTGTGAAGTCCCAAGTTCAATCCCTAGCACACACACAGGCACACACAAAATCCAACTAGTAAAAGACAACTTGTTTGAAAAAAAAAAGTCACACACAACATCCAGGTTTGCCTTCAGGCAAGAGATGTGTGTCCCACACACATGGGGATGTACCCCTGAGTTGTGATATGGTGGAGAGCTGACCTGTGTCATGGAAGGTAACTCAGTAACCACCGGAAGACACAAGGAGCCTGTCACTGCCATCACACAGCCATCCTCCCAGCTGGAGAGCATTCGTTCACATTTTAAGCCACTTTGTTTAACCAGACACAGGCCTAATTTCCATTCTAAAGATTATACATAAAGTTTAAATTTATAATACGTATCAAAATTGATAATAAACTGGTATTTAATATAATAGCTACATAGAAATTCAGTAAACCTGAAACTCTAAATTTCTATATTGTAAGTCACAATAAAGCTACCCACTGGATAACCCCACTACTCAATTACTGCTACTGTACCATCTTGTATTTATGTAGCATTTTATACTTTTACAAAGATGTCATTAAAACCCACAGAGACCTTATACATTCTCAAAATCCTGGGCAGAGCAACTGGTGCAATCCACATTCGGCCCCCAGGACACTGAACTCAAAAGCTGAACAACTGAGGCTTGTCCATACACAGGCCCTCACCCCGTGTCCACACACCTCTATCTCCACCTGCTATACTGAGGCTCTGCAGATAGGACAGGACCCAGACAGACCCACTGCTGTCCAAATGCACCTTTAGCGCTGATGGAAAGTGAGAATAACTGAATATATGAACACAGTGTAAAACACGCAGCTGCCTGCAACAAGGACTGTGAAACAAGGGAGAGCATGGCCAAGGCACCTTCCCGGCCCGGGCTGAGGGTGGCCTCTCTCCAGTGGGGTTTGTGCTGAGGCTGAAAGGTGAATACAAGGAAAAGGGGGGAGGGGAGTGGAGGAAGAAACCCTGAAGACATGTTCAAGTGTCTTCACAAGAACCCTGCTAGGGTTAAGGAAGGAACTGACACAGTTATGGTCATAATTCCCATCACACTGCTGGCAAGGGCAAAGCCCGCTCAGAGTTCACATCTGCCGGCTGGGCAGCTGGGCACCCTCTCAACACAGGTGACCTCGCTCCCTCCTTCCCTCCGTCCCTCTGTTCCTCCATCCCTCTCTGCCTCTCTCTTCTCCCATACACTATCTTTTTTTTTTTTTTAATAGCAAAACCTTCCTTGGTACACTTTAGGCAAACATAAGGCCCTCATCGGAGGGAATTCACACATGTACTCTACACCTCCTGTCCCTCCCGCCGCCGACCCTCCCTGTGTGCAAAAGTTTGCTTCCATTATTTCCTTCTATTTTATTTTTTCTTGTCCCTTCCTTCCTTTCCCTCCCCCTTTCTTGTTCCCACCTGAATACTTCTTCTCTTTTCCCAGGACCCATTATATATCTTAGTCCTTTTTCCACTTTCAGTTTCTCACACCAGAGAAACAATGTGGTGTTTAAACCTGTGGGTCCACAACATCTTGCTGCCTCCTCTGCCTCCTGTACTTGGGTAGGGGATTTAGAATAGATGCCAGTTCAAGTACCTTTTCATCAAAACAAGTGACAAGCTGCAAGCCAAAACCACCAATATCCATTAAAGTTTTTAAAATAAAAACCTGCTTGGAGTGCAAATTTTATAGACAGAAAAATTAGGAGTTAATGAACAGGAATATTATTAGAACAGACTTGCCAGGCACAGTGGCCCAGGCCTGTAATCTCAGCATTTGAAGACTGGGACAGGAAGATCCTCAGAATTTCAGGAGATCCTGGGCCACACAGAGAGTTCAAGGTCAGTCAGAACTACATACCAAGACCCATGTCAAAAAAATGAAAACAATAAAATAAAGCTTGATCCTTAAAGCCACTTTTATAATCTTTCAAAGCAGTTCACTAGTCTTCCCCAAAAGATATACTGAAGCATTGTAACTACGGGGAGACAAAACTCAAAATGATTCTACAAGAGTAAAACCGTACTCTTAAACTATTACGGAATACTAGATATACAGCTCTCACACAAAAAGGTATGTATATATATGACATATAATATGTATCTTACAGAGTATCTTATGTCTTGCCATAGATACCTTGGACACTGACATAGATATACTTGTATACTTTGTAATACTGACAGTAATTACAAACTTTCAAATGTCACTGTCTAAAAGAGTGAGAAATAGCCCTAGTAGAACCAGCTGCCAAAAAACAAAATAGTTTTATATCATCCGTAAGCATTCCTATAAGGAACCACATCATTTTAGATGTTCAATGTAAGACATTATTATTATTCCAATAAAGAATTTTAACTCATGATACAACTGTGGAAATATGATTTAAATGGAAAAGCATAATTTTCCAAAAACATTGATGATTTACGTAACGCACTATTCCTAAGTCATTTTGTTTTCATACACTGCAAACATGTAACTAAGGGTGCCTGTAGTCACCACACAAGGAAACAAGAGTAGGCTTCAATTATCTAATATGAACCTTAAGTTAATTATTTTGGCTTATGAAGTACACTTTTCACTTTCATACACCCCAACTTTCCAACTCTAGCTTAGAATTATTGAAGTGATACAAAACAAGAATGCAAAAGAAGCCAAGTGTGGTTGTGCACACCTGTAATCCTAGTAGTCTGAAGGCTGAGACAGGATAGCTGGAAATTCAAGGACAACTTGAACTATATACCAAAACCCTGCCTCAAAAACCAAACCAAAAACTGCCCAAGGTCATAATACTTATTCTTGTCTTTTTTTTTTTGTTTTGTTTAGTTTTTTGAGACAGGGTGTCACTTTGTGGTTCAGGCTTATCCTAAACTCAGGAGTTCAGTAACCCTACTGCCTCTGCCTCCCCCGTGCTGGAATTACAAGTGTGAGCCACCGTGCCTAGCACTGTGGTATCTAGTACTGACTGCTGCTGGGCATGAGCCATCACTCCCCACTTTGTTGTACATGGTAAAGGGATCGAACCTGGGCCCTTGTGTTTGCAAGGCAGACACCAGAACCACTGAACTAAATCCCAGACCTGGATTCCCTTTGAAAGTGCAAACTGTAGTATCAAGTTTCAGGACTGTTCCTATCCAACAGTCCTGAGTAATATCTTGACCTCTAAATCAAAAATAGGCATATATGCACTTGGCGGTAAAATCACCAAACAACTCAAAAAAATCAAAGAGTCTTAGTTCATAATTTACTGCCTTGAAATACAACAAAAATTTTAAAACAAATAAAATCTGACTATCAAAGTTCTTCATAAAGAGCCTTTCAAGTTTTTTCTGGGGAGCAGGAAGGGAGGAGAAATTGGGGGGAAAGACGCTTGCACTTGAAATGCAACACTTCTTTGAACAAGGGGAAAGGTAATGTCAAAAGCAAAGCCTGACACACCCCTAATCACACATACCAATAAGTCGCAAATTAAGCTCCTATTAGTTCTTGCTTCTCATACAAGGCCATTCCTTCCTGTAGTTTCTTCTACCCCAACACTCTTCCTATAATTACTTTCCAAACACAAGTACATACACAAAACATCTCTGCGCAATCTAAATTTCTATACTATTTTTAACAGAAAGTATTCAAGTAATACACAAGATTCAATGCAAGTTACCATCTTTCATTAGATAAGTACAAAACAAACACCTGCCAAAGTCCATGGCATACCGTATTTATAAAGTTAACTTGAATTTTACTTTCAAAGGTATTCCTAGCATTACGAAAGCCTGTTCTTCAGTCAGGAACACAATAACCCCCACCCATAAATAAAACAGGCAGACCTCAGACAAGGGGAAAAGTTTTCCTAATTAAGGGTCTTTTCTTCCTATCTACATTCCAAAGACAATACTAAAAAGGAATATTTTCATTTATCCTCAACCTTAGCCCTTCTACAGTGTGGGCTTATTTTTGAATCCCTATCACGAAGTAATTATGTTAATTTCTAAAAGGACCAGCCAAAATGTCCTTTAAATGTTTACAAAATAAATTATATCTTAATTGCTAAGAATAACAAAGACCTAACCAAGTCATTTAGTTCATTCTCCAACCCCGACCAATCCTAAATTCATTCATTCACATCTGTGGCTCTCTAAAACCCTCACGGCATTTAAAATCGTCCTTCACCTTAGAGACCCGGGCGAGGGCCTTCCTTCCAGAACAGTGCATTTCTCAGCTGGGCCCCCCTGAGGGGAAGGCGAGCCTCCCACTCCGCAGAGACCTGGAGGCGGTGACAGGACTCCCGAATGTTCTGGCAAGGTGCGAAGCTCCAGGAACTTGGACAGCTAACCTCAACACCACTGCAGCGCCAAGGCCCAGGCTCCGCAGGTCTGGAGCACTCAGGGCGACTCATGTGCACCTTAAAAACCTCAGCTATAATCAAGCCAACTTTTTTCCCAACTGCTTGAAACTTCAGCATGGGAAATTTTACTTCTTGTCTCCTAACAATCTGTCTGAAAATGATACTTTCCCAAAGAACAATTACAAAAGAACTTAAAAGTAGCAATTTCCAATGAATTATTAAAACACCTCAAGATCAAAGTACCACATATGTTCAGTGTTAATCCATACATGCAAACTATAATGGTCTATAGGGGAAATAAAATTATTCTAAGGGAAAAGTGGCTGAAAAATAACTTCACATAAAACTTTCTTATGACTTATCAATATTCAGAAGGACGCCTAAAATTAAAGCACATAAAACAAAATGCACCAGATAATATTTAATGCCCTCCACAGAAACAAAAAAAAAAACTGACTACATACTTTTCTTGGGGAGGGGTCTGAGAAGTCTCATTACGTGAACTCATCTCGAGGTTTCCACTTCTGCAAACCACAAAGTTAACTCCAAGCTGCAAAGCCTACGCGGACACAATCTCTAGGTTAGAACCCTGAGTCATCACTCCAAGTTCGTCAGGATTTATAATAACGAGTCATCAGCCAGCGATAAGAGCCCCAGCTGACTAGTCTCCTGGCTCCAGGAGTCCCACATGGATGACCTTGGACCACTGGCCCCCTAGGCTCGGTCTCCTCATCTGTTAAATGGGTTACAGTGCCTCCTGGCTGGTTAAGCGGAGTCACCCAAGAACACTGAGGAGCAAGCGTGGCACTAATCTCTGAGTGAGGTGAAGGAGGTATTTCCTCGCAATTTGATGGAATTCAAGAACCAAATGGTGCTGCCATTCCAGAGCTGCACCCAGATTCCAGGATTCGCATCCTCTCAGGTTGGATGGAAGGCACAGACTCCGTGACTGGCCCGTTTGACCATCTGAACTATTTCAGGCCGGGGAGACGCCTGGGGCCCAAAGCCGAGACCCCCAGCAGGCCGGACAGCCCCACAGCCGGCGCGGGTCTGCGCCTATAAATAGCGCGGTGAAGTTTGTGCCATGCACAGGTACCGCGCTCGCCGGTCCCTGCGCACCGACTCCGGCCGGAGGGTCAGGCGGCCGCTCCGCTCCACGCCGGAGGCCCGCGCTCCCGGCCCAGCCTCAGCCCCGAGCCCGATCTGCCGGGGACTCCCGGAGGCCGCCGACCTTCCCGGGCCCGGCCCTGCGTCCTCGCCTCCCCTGCGACCGAGCCCCATTTTTTTTTTTAACCCGTGCATTGTCCTTGCGAGGAACCCCGGCGGCTCCCACACTGGAGGGGACCGAGAGGAGGGACGAGGGAGGAGCTGGGGGCAGAGGATGAGGAGGAAGAGGAGGAGGAGGAGGAGGAGGAGGAAGACAACCTCCTCCCCTGCGCCCGGGCGGCCAGTGCGGGGCTAGCGCGGCTCGGCCCCGGGCCCGCTCCCCGGAGGCCCAGCTCCCGCCCGCCGCCAACTTCGCCGCCCGCCCTCTCCTCCGGGACCGGCCTGCGCTCCCTCCCGGCGGGCCCGGCCGCGGCGCCCTCCCAACATGGCAGGTCCCTCCCTCCGCCCGCCGGCCGGCCGCAGAGCCGCCGGGGGCCGCGCCGGGCCGGGCGGGGCCGGACACTCACCGGGCCGATGGCGGGCGCTCGCGCCGCTCCCTCCGGTGAGTCTCAGCCGCGGGCTCCCGCGCCGCCGCTCTCCGCCCCTGGGCCTGGCTCCTCGCGTCGCTCTCGTCCTCGCCCTCTCTCGCTCTCCTCTCCCGGCTCGCGGTTCCAGCGGCGCCCGGGGCCGGGGCAGGCGGCAGCCCCTCCCCGGCAAATACCGCAGTCCCCGGGCCCCCGAGTCCCGGCGGCGGCGGCGGAGGCCCGGCCCGGCGCAGAGGGCGGCGGCGGCGGCGGCGGCGAGGCCGGGCGCCGAGGGGCGGCCGCTCCGGGCGGCGGCGGCGGCGGCCGCTGCTGCTTCCCGAGGAGGATTTTGTAAATCTCACAAAATGGCGCGCGCTCCGAACCTGCGCAGCGAGGAGCGCCGGGGCCCGAGCGGCGGCGGCGAGGACGGCGGCGGCTTCGGCTTCTCCGCCAGGAGCGCCCGAACCGCCCGCCCCCGAGTCCCGCGCAGACAGACAGACACTCGCGCACACACTCACACACGCGCGCACACTCGCCTTCGCACACGCTCCCTCGCACACACACTCTCGCACACTCACACCGGTCCCGCCCGCTCGCCGGCGGCGGCAGCGGCACCAACAGCAGGAACAGCAGCAGCACAAGCGGTGGCGGCGGCGGCGCCCGCACCCCCCGCTCGGGGCGTCCGCTCTCTGAGCCCGATCTGGGCCGCGATCCGCAGCAGCGATGGCAGCAGTCTCCCCGGATACCCCCGCCGCGGTTGCCGCCGCCACCCCCGCCTCACTCCAATGGGGCTTTTTATTATTATTCGGGCGGGAAGCGAAAGGGTTTAAAAAAAAACCAACCAACAAAATGGCGACGGACCGACCCGGTCGCTATAGCAACTGTCAATCAAAACGCAAAACCCCGGCTGACGTGCTGACGTCCTCCTCCCGCCCCCCAGCCCCAGAAGGCGGGCGGGGCCTGTTGCTCAGGTAACGGCAGATTCCGTTCCCTCCTTACCCTCGCCCCTCTGTCCCCAGCCAACCACCCAACCCCCCTCGGGTCACGTGAAGGATAAATTCGGAGCTCGGGCCCGCTACGAGTGTCAGAGGAGGGCGCGTGATTCGCTCGGGGGAGGGGAAAGGAGATGGGGGCGGAGGGCCGAGGGAGGGAAGAGGAAGGGGACTGGGCGAGGCGGCGGCCGGCCTGCGCGCGAGCTAGCGAACGGCCGTCCGCCGCCTCCCGGCCGCCTCGCCCCGCCCCGCGCCGCGCCCGCGCCGACTGCGGCCCGGGGAGCGCGCGCGGCCTCCCGCGCCGCCACCGCCCCCGGAGCCCGCGCTTCCGCGTCGCGCGCCCGCAGCCCCGCCCGCGCTGGAGGGGGAGGGGAGAGCGCCTGCGGCCCACCCCCGCGGCCTGGCCCGGCCGGGCGCTCACCACGGTGGGGCCGCTGGGCTCGCCTTCGTCCCGGTCGCCCGTCCCAAGCGGCCTCCGTTGGGCTTGCGGCCCCCCTCGCCGGAAAACGCCCGCGGAGGCCGGGTGGGGGCGGGGAGGAGCCGCCTCCGCGCTCCAGACATCGCAGGGATCTCGGACGCGGCGGCCGGACCGGGTTGCCCCGCTGCTGCCTCGGTCACTTCGCGCCTGCACCCTGCATTGGCGCCAGCAGATGACCGATCGAGCCGTCAGCAAAACTTTTCAGGCTGTGCACGCGCTCTCATGCTCGCTTTCGGCTTCAGGTCCCTCCCCACCTTCCGGGGCTCAGCCTGCCGCCTCCATCCAGGCCCCTTCCTGCGCCGCAGCTGTCCTTGCCCAATAACCTGGCTTTTTTGCTTTTCATACTCCATTTCATTTTTCAAATTTTCAGTTTGCACACTTGGCCTTCACGATCAAAACATTAATATTCCGGCTTTCATTTTTGCCCAGTCTGTCCCTCTTGCTGGTTGTGCTCTTCCAGGCATTGAGACCCAAGTGTGCTGCGCTAGCTACTTTGTAATTAGTAAAAAAGCCTCGGGTTAAACAATATATTTTGTACCAATTCCAAGATAATGGTGTTTAGTAAATAGCTTTTAAAGGTATGTGTGTAGAGATGAACTTTTTATTAAGTTACCAGTCCGTAGGTTGATTTAAGTATCATTTTGCCATCTTACAATTGTTCATGCCAATTTTTTCTTGTGTAAGCTTTCCCAAATACAATTGCACCGGATAACCACCTTATACGCTACTAGATGTATCATAAATACTGGCTGGCCTCTATGCTATGTAACTCAAAAGGCACTCGCTTTAAATATTTTCCAACAAAATTTTCACTCTTGCAGTCACTGGAACACTACACAGGCAACCGTTCAAATTAGCACAGGCCTGGAAAGAAATCAAACTCAAGTGGGGCGGGAGGGTAGCTCGCTTCAGGCTAGTTCTTCATAGTATCAAAAAGTTGCCATGAGTAGCCAAAATAAATAAACAAAACCTAGTCGGGCGTGGTAGTTCACTTCTGTTATCCCAGTACTCCAGAGGTTGAGGTAGGAAAATTGCTGTTGAATTTGAGGCCAACCTAGGCTACATAGTAAGTTCAAGACCAGCTCGAACTACGTGGCAAGATCACATCTCAAAACTTTTTTCAGGTTATGGACATATTCAAAATTTCCCTGTTAATGTAATTAAATTCTACATTCAATTTAATTGTTTTGAAGAGGAAATGGCTGAGAATGTCCCTATTGAGAGGTGAGCTTGCTCCCTGCTCATTCCCAAGCTCAGACTTCCACCTATACAAGCAACTGTTTCCTCCCACTTGCTTGTCCCCTGCGTCCCACCCCCTTGTCCAAGGTCTGGCACACTTCTGTCACCCCCTTTACCACCAAATTAAACGAGTCCAATGTTTATTGCCGGTAACGAGGAAACTTGCTAAATTGTTCTGGACAATCTAGATAGAACATCCCAGTACCTCAAGAAATATGTACTTGTCTGCAGTCAGATAAATCTGGGGGGTTGCAAAGGTGAGGTAGCATCGAGGCATCTGGGAAACCCATGAGTAGGAGGCGTGGCTGGTGCTAGGATCTGCGCATCTGCATCCTCCTTACCAGCAGAGAACTGTTCCATTCGCCGTACCACAGTGCCGTTCAGTGGTTTCACATGGGCTTCACCTGTAAATGAGGTCTGGCGCTAAACAAGTAAATAGACGTAGGCCTTCCAGGGCTGATGCCGTATAGTGTTGACCAGGTTCAGAGATTAAATCCTTGCTGTCTTCTGAGAATCTCCGTTACAGATGGCTGGTCGTACCTCAGACGCTAGCCTGGCAAAGCCAAGACACAACCACGGCCAGCAAACCATAGCTTTGCTGTCCAGCTTGCTCACTGTAGAACATCCCATCTTAACAACAGCACATCATTCTGTGGCTGAGGAAAGAGGTCCTGAGTATTTAAGTGACATTTCCAAGGTCATACCACCAGGAATGGGCAGACGTAGTGTTCACCAAAGTTACAGGCATGCGCTACCACACCTGCCTCTGTTCTTATTTTTAAAATAATTCATGGGCTGAAAATGTAGCTAAGTGGTGGGGCACTTGCCAATTGTGGAAGAGGTTCTAAGTTTGATCCCCAGCATGAGGGGAGGGTATGTATATAAAAAAGGTTTTAAAAGGAACAAAATTAACCTAAATGAGAGAGACTTTACAGAAACTTGACAGTGGTACTGTGAACAAATTCAATTAATTCTCTACACTTGAGGTCCAAAAACAAGTAACATATGGTCACTACAGGCAATTTTACAATATGGAAAACAATAAAGCTGTAAAGATTACTTACAGGTATTAACTAGAAAAATGCCATTTTAAAGCAGCGATGCAGTCATACAATCTGAGCACTCTAGGAGGCTGAAGCAGGAAGGTAAATTCTTACCTGGGCAATTTAGCATCTTAGCCAAAACATCTCAAAAGGGCAGGCTTGGGCCAAGGACTTAGCTCAGTGGTTCAGGCACCTTCCTTGCAAGCACAAGCTCCTAAATTCGATCCCATAACCACATACAACAATGATGGGCAGAGAGACTCGCACCCGTCAGCAATCAGCACCACATACAAAAGCCAGGTGGAGTGGCTCATGTCTGTAATTCCAGCAATCGGGAGGCAGATGCAGGAGGATGCTATGAGTTCAAGGCTCGCCTGAGCTCCATAGTGAGCTAAGGGCCAGCCTGAAGTACAGAATGAGACCCTGTCTCAAAAAAAAGGAGGGGCCACAGATTTAGCTCAGTGGTTCCGGCACCAGCCTTGCAAGTGCAATGGCCGGGGTTCAATCCCCAGTAACCACAACAATGCCAGGCATGAAGAAAGAGGCATGAGCCCACCAGCAATCAGAACCACATACCAATGTGACGGATGTGGTGGCTCATGCCTGTAATCCCAGCACTTAGGAAGCAGAGGCAGGAGGATTGCTGTGAGTTCAAGGCTGAGCTCAGAGCCAGCCTGAACTATAAAAGTGATACCCTGTCACCAAAAAAAAAAAAAAGAAAGAAAATGGGGAGGGCAAGGTTGTAGCTCAGTGCAGAGGCTCTAGGCTCAAACACACACACCCCCAAAAAGGAAGGTATTAGATTCTTCATATTCATATATCCCTGGGTATGGTGGCACACATCTGTGATCTCAGCATTTAAGAGGCTGAGGCAGGAAAATTGCTACAAGGTGGAAGCCAGCCTGACTAGCTGGCTTCATAGTAAATTGGCAACTAGCTTAAACTACACAGCCGTCAAGACCCCTGTCTCAAAACAAAACCCATTTAGCATATATCTCTCTAAGTTTTCTTTGGAGACCTGAGCCCTCTCATTCATATAATATATATATATATATATATATATATATATATATATTTTTTTTTTTTTTTTTTTTTTTTTTTTTTTTTGAGACAGGTTCTCACTTTGTGGTTCAGGCTGGCCCTGAGCTCAGCCTCAAACTCACATCACAGCAATCCTCCTGCCTCTGCCTCCCGAGTGCTGGGATGACAGGCGTGAGCCACCATGCCGGGCACTGTGGTATGTGGTACTGGTTGCTGCTGGGGTGAGTCTCCACACCCAGTATTGTTATGTGGTTAACCAGGGATTGAACCTGGGTCCTTGCGCTTGCAAGACAGGCGCCGGAACCACTGAACTAAATCCCCGGCCCCTCATATAGTTACTTTGTGCTTTTATTTCATACAGTACTCTTATTAGAATCTCTTGGCTACAGCAAAATGTTATTGATAGCTCCTGAAAGTGGCTCTACGACTAAACTTTGCAGGTTTTAGGTCATGTTCTTCTCTCGAACAAAGAAGTGAAGGAAAGGAGCAAAAAGCAGTGGCCAAGTTTACTGGAGAGAGAGAGAGTGAAGAGTGAGGGAGAAACTGGCTCTGCAGAGCGAGCTTGGGCAGAGTAAGAGAGGAAAGAAAGGATAAAAGAACAGCCTGGAGGAAGCAGGCAGGGCACCGCCCGGAAAGCCAAGACGGCGAGGTCTGCTGGGGCAGCTGTGTCCTTTACGCTGTCCAGATCTCGAGGAAGCTGGACAACTACATCCGGGTCCTGAGGGGAGGAGCTGGGGCCCAGCCCCAGGCTGCCGTCGGGTCTAGGAATCCTACTGAAAACCTGCCAGTTCCCACGCGGAGACCAAGTGCAGGGCTTTGCGGCCTGTTCTATGCAGGTCCAGGTCCAGAGCCTTGGTAATTACCAGTCCTGCCACATGCCAGCCAGTTTTGCCACTTCCTAATCTCCTATGTCATTGTGAGCACATTTTTATGTTAAGATCTTTTTTTTGAGACAGGGTCTTGCTTTGTAGTTCAGATTGTTCCTGAATGCTGTGTAGCCCAGGCCAGCCTCAAAATCACAGCAGTCCTCCTGCCTCTGCCTCCCGAGTGCTGGGATTACAGGTCACGCCCAGCACTGTGGTTTGTGGTACTGATTGCTGGCGGGTGTGAGTCACCACACCTGGCACTGTGGTATGTGATTACCGGGATCGAATCCAGGACCTTGTGCTAGCAAGGCAGGTGCCAGAAACACTGAGCTAAATCCCAGGCCCAAGATCTTTTTTTCTTATAAACATCTCGGTTTATATTATCTTCATATCTAAAATTTTCTAATAAATTTTCTTTTATCCCATTTCGCTCTCAAGTCCCCTGGCCTCCCGAGGCACCGAAGCTGTGCTTCCACTTTTCTTCTATTTTCACTTTTTTTCCTGTCCTTTCCGTCCTCTCTCTCTCCCTCCTCCCTTGTTCTCCTTCCCATTACAACGCTTTCTTCCCACTTTCCCTCAGCTGTTATACATTTCAGTCCTTATTTGTACTTTCAGCTTCTCACATCAGGGAAATAAAGTATTTAAACATGTGTGTCCGTCCCTCTTATTTCACGTAAGAGTAGGCCTCAAGGACCATCCATTTAGCTATCAGTGTCTGAAGTTCATCCTCTATGGCAGAGTAGTGCTCCATTGTATAAGAAAACTAGCTACTGTATTCTTTTCTTTTAGACAGAGTATCACCATACACTTCAGGCTGGCCTTGAAATAACAGCAGTCCTCTTAACTCACCCTCCCAAATGCTGGTATTACAGGCTTGGGCTATATCACACCTAGCTAACGTCCAGTGTCTTATATAGACATTGATTTTTTTTCGGAATAGAAGTTGGAGGGAATCTCTCTCCAGCCACAGGAGAGATTCCTGTAGGCAGCAACTCAGGAAGAAGAGCAACGGGAACGTTGGTGATTACTGAGTAACAAGTTAGTGCTGCTTCTCCAGCCCACTATGAATTGGGCCCTTCTCACGAACAGAAGCCTAGCAGGCCTGGAGCTTGGTAACTTCTGTGCGGAAAGGGGGAAGTAACAGGCTTCCGCCTCAGGCCTGGTCAGCCGCCTGCCCAGCATCCATCCATGAGGGACAGACATTTCTGGCCAACCCCTTTTATACACACACACACACACACACACACACACATATATATTTTTTAGACGGAGTCTCACTTTGTAGTTCAGACTGGCCCTAAGCTCATTATTCAGCCCAGGTGAGCCTCAAAATCACACAAGTCCTCCTGTCTCTGCCTCCCGAGTGCTGGGATAACAGGCGTGGGCCATCACACCCAGCGCTGTGGTCTTTGGTTACTGGGGATCAAACTCGGGATGTTACACTTGCCAAGCAGACCCTGGAGCCACTGAGCTAGATCACCGGCCCTTTTTACTTTTTGAAACAGGAGCGCCCTGAATTGCCCACGCTGGACTCAGACTTTTGACCCTGTGCCAAGATTACAGGCATTTATCTTCATGCCCAGCTTACATCTGGATTTTTTTAAAGCAAAATCCATTGATTCTATTTCCTTTCTTTGTATCTGAAATAAACTATACGAAGAGTAAGTCAGAGGCCACAAGTTATTCCATTTCACGGAAAATGACTCCCTGTTTTTAAGACTAAAAAAAATCAAGTATATGATTTAAAAATCCAACAGAAGGAGAAGAATAAAAAGGTAGCTAGGCCTCCTCCTAGCCCCCCAACCCTGCTCCTCGGATTACCGAGGACCTAAAATTCTGTACCCAGGTGCGGTATTTACAGTGGAGAACTATGCTGCTCAGAGAAGGAGAAACTGAGTCATCTGTGGAGAATGGACACAGCCCTACGGCCATCATGTTAAAGGAAATAAATCAGGCACACAAGCTTACATATCATACGGTTGCTCTCAAATGACAAATTCAACGCAATTAGAAGACAGATAATGGGAGCGGAGAGACAGCTCTTTTGCAAATGGGCAGGGGATCAAGAGGTGGAAGGAGGGAGGAAAGGGGTAGGGGCCGTAAAAAGAATGGAGATGTGTCCTGTGGCAGTGCCAGCTGCCCACGAGGAATGTGATAACTATGTACTGCGAACAGACTAATAAACATAACAACAGTAAACCAAGTATCCCATCACTGCCCACGCAAAGCTTCAAGGCGCCCCACTTTGGAGTAACACTGACAGGGGTGTGTTTGGCACCCTGGGATTTCGCAGTTACCTCCTCTGAGGACAGCGGGCTGCTATTCTCCCCAGAGACCTTGTTCCCTGTCCAAACTCTTATCTTCCCAAGTGTCCAACCAGGTGTCTTTTTCCCTTGGCCAGGAGAACAGGCATCCCTAAGGGCATGAACCGAGCCCCCAGCTTCTTTGTGGATGTCTGTTTTGCTTTTGTTTTGTTTGTTTGTGGTGCTGGGGATCAAACCCAGGCACACTCTCTACCAACAAGTCATCCTTGCGCATATTCTTACCTTCGGTCCCTAGACCACACTGGCCACCAAATAAAGGCTTTGGAAAGAACCAAGTTGGCTGGGCATGGTGGCCCACATCAGTAGTCCCAGCACTCAGGAGGCTGAGGCAGGAGGATCACCACAAGTTCAAGGTTAGACTTATCAACATGATGAGACCCTAACTCAAAAAGAAAAGAAGGAATCATCGCAGAATTTCACAATAGCAAGAGTTTGGTGCCGCAAGCAAATAGACAAAACCTGGAAATGGTTATAAGCAGGAGGAGTACCCTTTCCGCAGTGGGTGGAAGGGGCAGCCATCTGCTTCCGGCCTTCCTCTCCCTCCTGGGCTGCGTGCTTCCTATGGAGAGGGAGGGCATCTGTGGAGCAACAGATGAGGATTCCTCTCTGCTGGGTCATTGTCACAGAGATCAAGTTTCTTTTGTTGGAAAAAAACGAGAAGGGAAAGGGTACCCCAGGAGTGGTAGCAGGGAGCTGGTCAGCTGCAATAGCGCTAGGCCCTCCTCAGCCTGGACGGTCCCTGATGGCGCCTTCGACCTTGTCCAGCACAAGGAGGGAGAGGCCAGGATCCAAGGCAGACACTGGACAGGGGAGTTTGTCCCGGGACTGGGTGCAGTGGGGGCTGGAACCACAGGACTCTGAACTGACAAAGTCAAGGTCCATCGAAAGCAGAGCCCGACTTGGAAGGGGGCATGGCTTGGGTCGAGATGTCCCCCCAAACCTCGAGCGGTCATAGGTGAGGCTTTCAGGGAAGGGACACTGGGATTAAGGGTGTGATTACTATACCGGTCCCCTGGCTGGGCTGGCACCACTGACCATGAAGCCCGGCTGGCACAGGAAGGGCAGAGAAAGGAGCTGCTACGGTCCCGTCTGCCTGGAATATTTCCCTTCCGCCATGCCGCCATGCCGCCCTGCCTTGGAGCCGCTGACTCTGGACTGAAACCACTTCAAAGTTTCCCTCCTTTAACTTGAGTGTTGAATATTTTATCTCAGCAATGAGAAAAGTAACTAAGAGGTAGGAGGGGACTGGAGACACCGTTGTTCTGGGCAGACTCAGACACAGGTGCAGGGCTGGGAGGGGCCCCACCCTCCCTGTCAAATCCGGCGGCTAGAGCTGCTGCGGTGTAGAACAGGACCAAGTTTCCACCCTGCGACCATCCGCCGGAAGCGCACCGTGACAGAAGTCACGTCAGTCATCAAAGACGCAGTCATTTTTCTGGCAGTGAAGGAGGGATATAAGTGATGTCCTGTGGATAAGGACTTTTCCAGAAGAGACTGGCGATTTCTATGGTGATAAGTGTGGAGATTCCGCAAAACAATGAAAACAAGAGGTTCCATTTGACCCAGCTGTTCCCCTTCTTGGCACCTTCTGGAAAGAGTTAAAAGCATCATGATAAGTGCACACCCGTGTGTATACTGGCACGGTTTGTAACCGCCGAATCTTGCCCATCAACTGGTGAGTGGATAAAGTACATGTGGTTTTTATATATAACCACATCTTTATGGCTCTGCCATAAAGAACAATAAACTTGAGACATTTTTAGGGTAGTGGACACACCTTGAGAACACAATTTTAGTGAAATAAAGTGGACACATGTTTAAGCACTGCATTGTTTCTGGGGTGTGAGAAACTGAAAGGGTAAATGAGAACCCAAATCAATGATAGAGATCGGGAAGTAGGAAGAAATTGTTTAAATTTGAAGGGGAACAGGGAAAGGGGAAGAGGGAGGAAACAGCGGGAACAGAAAAAAGAGACCAGAAGAAAAAAAAATGGAAACAACGCTTTTATAAATAAGGAGGGGAAGGGGGCTGAAGGGAGATGAGGGGAGTGGAAAAAAAAGAAGATGTATCATGTACTGGCAAAATTCTCCACGATACCTATGATCCTTATGTGTATCAAAAGTGTACCGGGCCAGGGAGTTAGCTCAGTGGTTCCGGCGCCTGTCTTCCAAGCGCAAGAACTAGGGTTCGATTCCCCGGTAACCACATACAATACTGGATGTGGAGACTCACACCCAGCAGCAATCAGTACCACACACCACAGTGCCGGGCGTGGTAGCTCACGCCTGTCATCCCAGCACTCGGGAGGCAGAGGCAGGAGGATTGCTGTGATGTAAGTTTGAGGCTGAGCTCAGGGCCAGCCTGAACTGCAAAGCGAGACCCTGTCTGAAAAAAATAAAAATGTGTACCAATAAAATTAATTTTAAAAAGGAAAAATTTAACATCCGAAGCCTTTTCAAGACCTTTTTCCCTTCCAGAAACATATCTATGCATAAATCAGTCTATCTTCTTCCCATGTTCTTTTGTTTTTGTGTTTTGAGACAGGATCTCGCACTATGATCAGGCTGGCCTTGAACTCACAGCCATCCTGCTGCCCCAGCCCCCAGAGTGCTGACACTATAGCTGTCAGTCCCTGCTCCCGTCCAAGAAAATTCACTTTTACACATCTCAAGTTAGGCTGTGCATGGTGGTACACAACCATAATCCCAGCAGCCGAGAGGCTGAGACAGAGGATGGCCCTGAGTTTGAGGTAAGTTTAAAACTACATCGCCGACCTAGACTATAAGTAAGACCTTGTCTCAAAAACCAAAGGAAAAAAAATTACCAAATTAATCTCCCCATGTTTTCTACCCTCTGATCCTCCTGCCCTCAATCACAGAGAGGCCAAATCTTACTCTTTTTTCCCAAATGATGATCTCCAAACACTTGAAGAATGCCAGAATGTTCTACCCGGGCCTTGACTTTCCTGCCTAACACCCTCGTCTTCCTAGACCTTCACCACCCGCTGTGACTCTCCAGTGACTTCACAGGGAGACCAGCACATCCCGGATGGAGGCTCCACTCAAACACCGTACATCAGCTTGTGGAAACAGAGCATGCACCAGGGATGGCCGCACCACAGGAAAAAATATATGTTTGATGATAAAAGGAAGCTACAGAATAGTATTCCATATTACTTCAGCATTGTAATAAAATTATCAAATTGTATCATGCATTCCATAAAATGTTGGCGCAATTTTTCTGGGTGGTACAATCACAACTGATATTTATCTTCTGGTAATCAGGAGAAAAACTACACCCCCTGCCGCGTAGCTCTTATCTAATGGCCCAAGAGCTTAATCTTGAGACACCACTAAACAAACTCCTTCCTTCCCTCTTCACACGGCTGAAATAAACACAGCCAACAAAGTCCAGCAAAGGCGCCAGGAGCCGGTGTCGCCCGAGAGTCCTGGCTTCCTCTTCCCAACCCAGAGAACTGGGAACCACTCTGCGTCCTTCCTTTTCATTAAACCTGCTCCTCCCAAGTGCTTCCTGAACTCATTCTGGCTTCCGTCCTACAAGGACAAGCTCTGGGCCTCTGGCTTTGCCCAGGCTGTCTGCCAGGGTGACCCAGCACCTTAGCAAGAAACAGGCATCCCTCACAGGAAGGGGGTGACTTTGGAGGGAAACCAGAGTTTTACCATTTTGCTTGCTCTTAAGCCAGTAAAACTACCGGCTGTGCTAGAATAGAATGCTCTGAGTTAGACCTTTCAACATAGCCAGGACATCCCTATTGGAGTATAACTGAGGTTCTGGTTGCCAAATACCAAAGGACCTGGTGTAACATGTCAGGAGAAAGAAAATCAAGGGGGAATCCACCTCTCACAGTTTTGTGGCTTGAAATATTTTTCTCAAGAAATATGTCTTCGGGCTGGGGATTTAGCTCAGTGGTTCCAGCACCTGCCTTGCAAGCGCAAGAGCCAGGGTTCGATCCCTGGTAACCACATACAACAATGCCAGGCATGATGATTCATGCTCACCAGTAATCAGTACCACATACCACAGTGCCAGGCATGGTGGCTCATGCCTGTGATCCCAGCACTTGGGAGGCAGAGGCAGGAGGATTGCTGTGAGTTCAAGGCCCACCTGTACTACATAATGGGTTTAAGGCCAGCCTAAACTACAAAGCGAGACCCTGTCTCCAAAAAAAAAAAAAAAAAAATGTCTAGCACTCAGGAGCTGGAGGTAGGAGGATTACCATGAGTTAGAGCCCAGCCTGGGTTACAGAGTGAATTCAAGGCCAGTCTGAATTATACAGTGAGTCCCTGCTTCAAAAAAAGGAGAAAAAGGGCCGGGGAGTTGGCTCAGTGGTTCCGGCGCCTGTCTTGCAAGCGCAAGGACCCGGGTTCGATTCCTCGGTAACCACA
This sequence comes from Petromus typicus, assembly GCA_004026965.1. NCBI lineage: Eukaryota > Metazoa > Chordata > Mammalia > Rodentia > Petromuridae > Petromus > Petromus typicus. The sequence goes on along the minus strand of PVIR01024612.1, from coordinate 6,689 downwards.
TAACAACACTGGGTGTGGAGACCCACACCCAGCAGCAACCAGTACCACATACCACAGTGCCGGGCGTGGTGGCTCACGCCTGTCATCCCAGCACTCGGGAGGCAGAGGCAGGAGGATTGCTGTGATGTGAGTTTGAGGCAGAGCTCAGGGCCAGCCTGAACTACAAAGCGAGACCCTGTCTCCAAAAACCTTAAAAAAAAAAAGGAGAAAAAAAAAAAGTATCTAAACCTTGAATGGCTCCATAGCTAAAACAAGAGCAAGGCGTCCCACTTGCCAAAGCAGAGCTCATCCTGCCCAGTCTGGCTGCCGTGGACGGTGCTTTTGTGGACACAGCCAGGACTCTTTCAAAGCCCAGACCGGCAGCCACCCGCCAAGGTGAGTGGTGTGTTACCTGTGGCCAGGTGCTCAGCATCTACTTTCTGCATGTGCATCTGCTGAGTGCCCACAGTGTATCAGGGTCCTTGTTCCACAATGTGGATAGCAGGGTACCTGAGTTAAGACCACACCCTGAAGGAGTCTAAGCCCTGTAGGAAGACCAAAGGAGGCATAGAAACCATAACTTGCCAGGCATGGTGGTGAACATCTACAATCCCAGTACTGGGGAGGCTGAGGCAGGAGGATTACCTGCCATGAGTCTGAGGCCAGCCTGAGCTTCATAGTCACATCCTTGGCACAGGGTGGCCTTGAGCTCTCTACGTAGCCCAGGCTGGCCTCAAATTCAGCCTGGCCATAAATTGGTTTTTCAAAGAATGTCTTCATTTCATCTAATCTGACAAATTTTTCACATACAGTTGTTCTTAATCTCCTATTTTCTTTTTCGTATCTATAGTATCTATTGTGATAGCTCTGTGTTCAGACAGTGTTTACACTTTGTGTATTCTCTCTCACAGCCGGTTTTTCTTTTTGTTTCCCTTTTCTTGAAACAAGGACTGACTATGTGATCCAGACCAGCTTAGAACTCACAGTATGGCCCAGGTTGGCCGTGGCAATCCTCCTGCCACAGCTTTCCAAATGCTGGGATAACAGGCGTGTGCCACCACCCCTGGCTCTAAAATATTTCCCAGGTTGATTGTACTGTTTCTTTTGATACATAAGTTATTTAGGAATATGTGGCTTAATATTCAAATGTTATTAGTTCATTTTTGTTACTGCTTTCAGGCATTATACTGTGGTGAGAGAGCATTTTCTACCTGATTCCAACACTTTAAAATATGTTAAGACTCACTTCACAATTCAGTGTATTTCTCCAAATGTTTCATGTGCATTTAAAATAGCCTGTATTCTGCAGTTCTAAGGTGAAGAGTCTTATGAATCTACTAGGACAGTTTGACCAATTGCACTATTCCAAGCAGTATCCTTTCTGATTTTTGTTCTGTCAGTTGGGAGCAATGGCTATAGATTTGCTCATTTCACTTTAACTTTCTGTCAAATCTTGCCTTTTAAATTCTGAAGAAATGTTACTAGAGAAATACATACATGTAATTGGTATGTCTTTGTCTTGGTTATTTTCTCATTGCTAGGACAAAATTCTCAATGTTCACAAGCTAAAGAAGGACAAGTTTATTTTGGCTCCAGCTTGTAGAGGTTTCAGTCCATAGTGGGCTGGCTCCACAGTGAGGAGGCATGGCAGAGGGCCATCAGAGAAGAGAAACAGTCCATAGCAGGACAGACAGTAAGCAGGGAGCTCTCAAGGGAGTTGGAGAAATATGTAGATATACACAACCTTCCGGGCCCCACCCACAGTGACCCACCTTTTCCCACTAGCCTTCACCTCCCAACATCACACCTGGCTCTAAACCCATCTGCAGACTGATCCAGCACCACACATCCTTGATCCAAACCCCTCCCCAAAGCTGCGTGTAGGAGTGCATCAGACTTTGGGGGAACAATCTCAATATAAACCATAGCAGTCTTCCTTTAGCATTCACCCTGTTAATATTATGAAAAACATTCCTTTATTTCTAGTAGAACTTCTTTCTTTTTCATCTCTTTTTCCCCTTAATCCTAAAGGCATTTATTGAGTCCATCTCTAAAAGTTGCCAAAGCTCTAACAGTATCAGCACTGCTGAAAAGTCCAAGTCTAAAGTCTCCTCTGAGATTTAAGGCAAATTCTCAGCTGCAAGCCCTTGCACAAATGAAAAGAAAGTTAAACATTTCCAACATTCAATGGTACAAGACAGACATTAACATTTCCAAAGATACAAATAGGGGGAGACAAAGGAACAGGACCAAGGCAAGTCCAAAATTCATCAGGGCAAATATAAAACCCCACAGGTCCACTTCCAGTGTCCAGGACCATCTGTGTCAAGTCGTGAACTCCAAAAGGTCAAGTGGTTTCATCCTTACAGAACTTAGAGTGGTTGTAGCTCCCACGGCTTCTCTCTGGAGCCAGCTCTGCTCCCTCATCGCAGGTTTCCTTAGATGATTCATGCTCCTGGGTTCTCCAGACTTCCGGGGTCTCCACTGCACCTTTGGCTTCACACTCACAGCTTCTTACACTGCCCTCTCAGGGCCTTCCTCTGAAGTCTGACTGGAAGCTTTCCTGACCCCACAACTCTTGCATTCTGCATGTGCCTAAAAACCAGCACCACATAGACGGTGCCAAGGTTTGCTGCCAGTGGAGCAGTAGTAGCCAATGTAGAAGTGAAGTGCCTGGATCTCTGAGCAGCCTGAACCCAATCCTGAAGAACAAATTCTGTAGGCTGCCACCATTCTGAAACAACTTGTCTAGACTGCTACCATTTTACAACTTCCCTGGGCTGCCACCATTTTGGAACAATTTCCTTAAGCCTCCATTTTGGAAAAACTTCAGGAAAAAATTCCATTCTGGAACATGGCACTCTGGAGCTTCCTTCTCAAAGCAATTCTGAGGCTGCGAAGGGAAGGGTTCTGCTGCTTCCTCTGATGCCCTCAGGCCATCTTTTCTGTTTTCCTGTTCCCCTTCTCAGCAATCAAGATCTCCTCTGCTCTACCCTGCAGTCCATAGCTTTACCAGAATTTCCTTTCTGGCCAAACGCAAAACTTTTTTGTGAGACCCAACTTGACATAAAACAGACATTTTGTTAAAAAGCCTCCACCTTGTATCCTGTAACCTTCCTGTAAACCCGGAACTTGTCTCCTTGGGAACTGTCCACCCAACTCATGCGCTCAGCCACAGAATGTATGCTTTTAGAACATACTATTCTATGGTAACCAATGATCTAAATGTTCCTATTGGCTTGTGTAACAACTCACTTCTGCACTTTAACAATGGAATGACCTAATCACTCCTGCATAGAAACCACCTGGTAACAAGTGAGGGCGGGGTAGTAGATTTTCCCTTTAAATACTGTGCCCAGTTTACCCCTTTACCTTTTTCCACCTGGAAAGACGGCCCTCAGCTGAGTAATACAGCTCTTGCTTGGATTTTAAGATCATGCTGCGTCTTGAGAGATTGTTTTGGTGGGACTTGGTCCCAACAATTTTGAATCATTCTGCTGAGCTCTCTGCTCTTGATTCTCAACACAGATCTGACCAAAAGCTCCCAGCAGTAGCCACGCCACTGCCTCAATATTCACCTGCTTTGACATTTCTTCTTTAAAATGCATTAGTCCACTGCCTTTCGTCTCAGTCTCAGACAAAGTCTCTGGACATGAACAAAACATGACAAACTTTCTGCCTGGAGCTATAACACACATCATCCGGAGTCCAACAGCTGATGCAGTCCTCATCCTTAGCCTGGTTTTTTTTTAAGGTTTTTTGAGACAGGGTCTCGCTTTGTGGTTCAGGCTGGCCCTGAGCTCAGCCTCCAACTCACATCACAATCCTCCTGCCTCTGCCTCCCGAGTGCTGGGATTACAGGCGTGAGCCACCACGCCCGGCACTGTGGTATGTGGTACTAGTTGCTGCTGGGGTGAGTCTCCACACCCAGTATGGTATGTGGTTACCGGGGATCGAACCCAGGTCCTTGAGCTTGCAAGACAGGCGCCAGAACCACTGAGCTATATCCCTGGCCCCTGTTAGCCTGGTTTTTATAAGCTTTCTTGTCTTCTGAGCTCTGATCAAAATTCCCCATGTAGAACAGCCTAAGATGTTCCAGATCTACTTCTTCCACTGGAAGCTTTGAATCTTTTGGTCAAATCTCTGAACATGAGCAAAATGCAGACAAACTTTCTGCCAAATCACAACATACATCTTCTGGAGCCCAGCAGCAAGTGCTGTCCTTCTTCCCAACAGAACCCTCCTGAGCCTGGTGTTTTCCTGCCTTCTGGTCTCCCGAGCTCTGACAAGAATCTCCCTTACGAAAGAAACCATCCAAGGCTTTCCAGCAGTGCTTGCATACTCAACCTTTCCAAATCATTCCTCACCTCGGTGAAATTCTAACCAGGCACCTCCACTCTGCAAAGATAGGAAGCAGATCAGTGCTTGCCTGGGTCAGGACCAGGGTCAGGAGGATGGGAGACTCATCTTGTGACAGCAGGAAATAATGCACAGAAGAACTGTCATCTATTTTTTAAATTAATTTGCCAGGTCTACCTTATTTAGCTAATTTACATGATCAGCCATTTTTTCTCTCATTATACTTTCAGCTTACTATGGCCCTTATATTTAAAGTGTGACTCTGGCCAGGCAAGGTGGCTTATGCCTGTAATCTCAGCACTGGCGAGGTTGAGGCAGGAGAATTACTATGAGTTTGAGGCCAGTCTGGGCTTCAAGTTCAACGATAGGCCTAAGCAAGTTCAAGTTTAGCCTAAGCTATATACACTTTGAGACTTGTCTCAAAAACTAATTAATACGGGCTGGGGATTTAGCTCAGAAATGCTGTTGGCTCCCTGGCAAGTGCCAAGGTCGTGAGTTTGATCCTTGGTATTACCAAAGGAGGGGAAAAAAACGAATGAATGAAGTCTGCATGACTCTGGGAAGTCGTATGTAGGTGCATCTCTTTTATGGAACCTGACAGTCATTGCCTTTTGGCTGTAGGGAGTGTTCCATTTTAATAGAATTTGATGTCTAATGTTACAGAGTTGGTACCTCTACTCCACTGGTTTTCTACTTATGGAATCTGTTTTCTTCTTGCTGTTTTCCTTCAGAAAAGTAAAGGAAATTTTCACCTCTTTTGTTATTTTCTCTATTTTTTTTCTTCAGAATTTTAAGGTTTAGATGGATACAGATTTATAATCAGCAAGGCTTGGGTGTGGATGAAATCTCACAGACCCCATGCCTTCCAGGAGTGTCCGGTGTTCCGAGCGCCAGTGCAGAGGACGCCGATCTCTGGGGGTGGAGCCTGGGCAGAGCCCCTCCCTCCCCACGCAGCACTGTGTCTGATCCCTGAGGACAAAATTGCCGCCCCTCCCAGGGGAGAAGCCTGAGTTCTGCTCGTCCCTAAAAAAAGCAATTTATTTAACCAAAATTCATAACTTCAAAAGAAAACTAAATATAACATATATAATTATGTTGACAGAAATAAATGGTAAAAAGCAAAAATGGCAAGTGATGAACATCAAATAGAAAAATATTGCTATGGAGCAGATGGAAATTGTGACAGAGCAGATGAACTTTGTTCAAAACAGATAACACTAAATTTCAAAATGAAGTTATTTCTTCTCTCATAAGGAAGCACAACCAGAGATCAAAAGTTCAGGAAATATGTCCTGACAACTCAGACATGAAAGTTTAGGAAAGAAACTGAAACAATGCTTCTAGAAATGAAAGCTGAGAATTGAAAGTAACACAAAGGAACCTGTGGTAGTGCGCACCGTAATCCCAGCACTGGGGAGGCTGAGGCAGGAGAATGACTATGAATTTAAGGCCAGCCTGGACTATGTGGAGAGTTCAAGTCTAGCTTGAATTATGTAGTGAAACCTTGTCTCAAAGAATAAAAATGAAGCAAAAACAAACAAAACCAAAAGTATATGCGTATAAAAAGAAAACTGCCTGAAAATAAAGAGGGCTTCAATAGACAGATTGTAAGGAAATGCTTTATTCCTAAAACAACTCACAGACAAAAAAAAGATAAAAAATTAAAACACTGAGTTAGCTCAGTGGTTCTGGATCCTGTCTTGCAAGCGCAAGGACCCGGGTTCGATTCCTTGGTAACCACATAACAATACTGGGCGTGGAGACTCACACACTGCTGCAACCAGCCCCACATACCACAATGCTGGGCGTGGTGGCTCACGTCTATAATCCCAGCACTCGGGAGGCAGAGGCAGGAGGATTGCTGTGATGTGAGTTGGAGGCTGAGCTCAGGGCCAGCCTGAACTACAAAGCGAGACCCTGTCTCAAAAAAAAAAAAAAAAAAAAATTAAAACTTCTGCATTATAGCTAAAGCACTAAACAAAGAAAAATACAAATTCAAATACTGTGATCAACTATGCAAATATATAGAAAACCAAAGTAAAATGAATAATTTTCACCAAAAGTACATATTATGAAAGTTGATCCTAAAAAGGGCCAAACTAGACATATTCCCTTTCAGAAAGCCCTGTGACCTGCAGTTCAACAACAGTCTACCAAAAGCAGTACGGGACAATAGTCTTCTTCAACAATGGTCTGCTACAGAAAGCCATAAGAGACAGGCAACTCCATCACTACTTAACTTGTTTTAGAGTAAAAACTGAAAGAAGTTTCTCCAAGTATTTTTTTATGAAGTTAGCTTTGTGTTTTAAGAAAAAAACCTCAAGAATTACAGCACAAAAAGCTGATCCTGG
>PVIR01024611.1:11095-25831 GCA_004026965.1 Petromus typicus | reverse complement strand
ACCACAGTGCCGGGCGTGGTGGCTCACGCCTGTAATCCCAGCACTCAGGAGGCAGAGGCAGGAGGATTGCTGTGATGTGAGTTGGAGGCTGAGCTCAGGGCCAGCCTGAACCACAAAGCAAAACCCTGTCTCAAAAAACCTAAAAAAAAAAAAAAAGAAAGAAATATTTTCTTCTAAATACTGAGTGTATTTCTTAAAATAGGCAATCATGAAAAATACAAGGGCCACACACAAAATGCATTAGATTATAGGAAATAATATTCGCCCATCAAAATGTACATACCCACAATTTTGCATTTTCACATTTCATACACAACCCAATCCCTCACATAAGTATGTGGATATAATCTTTCCAAACCATCACTTTACTAATTTTGGTGATAAAACTTTAAGGCCTATAAATCTTAACAACATTCTCCTGGATATGCATGGGTACCTAGTGTAATTTAAAGTAAAGAATTAACAGTGTTGACCTAGCAAGCCCTGTTACTGCTACCTTAAACTGTCATCAGATGACCCTTGTTGTTTTTGTTTTTTTAGGTTTTTGAGACAGTCCTTCTGGTCCTGAACTCAGCCTCAAACTCAGCAATCCTTCTGCCTCTGCCTCCTGAGTACTGGAATCATAGGCATGAGCCACCATGCCTGGCACTGTTGTATGTGGTTAGTGGGGATTGAACCTGGGCCCTTTCACTTGCAAGGCAAGTACCAGAATCACTGAGCTAAATCTCTGGCCCAGATAATCCTTGTTTTCAGTTGAGGGTAAACAATGTTATAGAAGCATTTAAGTAAAGCTCATAATAAAACATCTAAATAAGATAAAAGTAGCTAATATTTTTTTTTTGAGACAGGGTCCCGCTTTGTAGTTCAGCCTGGCCCTAAGCTCATTATGTAGTCCAAGTAAACATCCAATTCACAGCAATGCTCCTGCCTCTCCCTCCTGAGTGCTGGGATTACAGGCGTGAGCCACTATGCCTGGCACTGTGGGGTGCGGTTACCAGGGATCGAACTTGGGACCTTGCACTTGCAAGGCAGAAGCCAGAACCACTGAGCAAAATCCCTGGCCCAAGTAGCTAATACCTTAAAGAACACAGATGCACTAATTCAAAATACAAAATTAACTTTTTAAAAAAACCTTCAAAATTTTAAGCATTAGCAAAGCATAAATATTTAAAATTAATATAATTTCAAATTTAAAAATTCACTATCAAGGAAAGCCTTGGTGCAATTTTTTAATCTGTAACTTGTTTTTTTGAGACAGGGTCTCACTTTTGTGGTTCAGGCTGGCCCTGAGCTCAGCCTCCAACTCACATCACAGCCATCCTCCTGTCTCTGCCTCCCGAGTACTGGGATTACAGGCGTGAGCCACCACGCCCAGCACGGTGGTATGTGGTCCTGGTTGCTGCTGGGGTGAGTCTCCACGCCCAGCATTGTTATGTGGTTACCGGGGACCGAACACAGGTCCTCGCGCTTGCAAGACAGGCGCCGGAACCACTGAGCTAAATCCCTGGTCCTCGATCTGTAACTTTTGACCTAGTAGGAAAAAATCCAGAGAAACAAGATTTAAAATTCAAAAGATGAATTAAAATAATTCCCATGTTAATTTTGACTGTCACTCAAAAATTAAAACTACTCCTATACAAAAAAATTGTAACATCTTAATTTCATGAACTACTCAGTGTGCCTTAACACAGACATAGGTACATATGTGGAGACTTCTCCCTTGCGACCGCATCCATTCTCATGCCTTAAACACCTACAGTACCAGATGTGATGGCACATGGCTGCGAGCCAAGCAATCAGGAGCCTGAGGCAGGTGGATCATTATAAGTTCGAGGCCAGCCTGGACTACATAATGAGACACTATCTCAAAGAAAAAAAATTACACAAAACCCCTACCCTGAGGACTCCACCTTTCTCCAGCCTGGACTGCTTCCCTGAACGCAAGCTCGTGGGCCCAGCTGCCAGTCACCTCAATGCCCAGAAGGAAACTCCTGCTGCCCACTTCTTGTACCCTCCCCAAACACTCCTCTACTTCAAAGAAAACAAGTAGATGGGCGTGGCACACACCTGCAATCCCAGCACTCAGGAGGCTGAAGGACCATAGTGAGTTTGAGATCAACCAGGGCTACATAACCTGCCTTGTCTCTAAAACAAACAAACAAACAATGGTAGTATTTTCTGTCACTGATAAAAATGTCAGGTACCATTTCAGTAAAAAGCAACTTCATTCCTCCAGTTACACAGGCTAAAACTCGGCACATACTGCATCTAACCCAAATCCAAGGGGGTAGCATCCTCGGGTATTTTACAGAAACGCACTCCATCCACTACCATCAACTGGTCCAAGCACCGTCACGCTGTGTAAAAGGCGCCAGTGTAGAATTCTGCTTCCTCCTTGCTCTCCCTAGACAACAGCAGTAGCAGAGATTCTGCCCCTCAAAACGTACCCAAGTCTTCCTTTCCAACCTCCATCCGCACAGGTCAAACTCCTTGCCGTGATCAACAAGGCCCTCTTTCTCACCAAGCATCCACCCCATCCCATTCTACCCCTCCAGCCTTCCTTTTCTCTCTCTGCCCCAGCTGCACTGTCCTCCGTGCTGTTCTTGAACTCACAAGCGCTGCCGCAGGACTTTGCACTTGTTCTCCTCTGCCGGAAATGCTCTGCCCCACACTTCTGCATACGGTATTTAATGTCCCTTCTTCGGGTCTTTATTCAAATACCACCTTCGCAGCTGGGCCTCTCTAGGCACCCTGACTAAAACCACGTCTTTGTATTCTGTTATACTAAAGTCAGCCAGGGCATTTTACACTTTGAATGGCCGTTCCACCTATAGTTATATATCATATATAGATCATTTAGAAAATATTGACTCATGGATTTATGCAGGTGTCTCAAGCAATACATTTCATTATGAAATATCAAAATATGACACCTGTAAATACTAACATCGATCTATATGACAGTGGCAGATACAAGTTCTCTGGAAACCTAATTTTCACTGTAAAGCTAAAATCTTGGGAGAGTGCTAACAACAAGATTTTAGCTTCCCACTGTGATAACTGGGTCACTGGTAGGTATATTTTATATGCTGATAGTCAATCAAAACTCACCAAAAAGTCTGTATCAATCCTCACTAAGGCTATATACTCATCTCTAGCCAAAATATAAATCATTCCCTTTTCAGATCCTGAATTTGAGACAATCATAATGTATTACCACATTCACTTGCCTAATACTGATGCTATAATAGAACTAACGTTTCCACGTTAAGTAAACCCAGGTACCTCGATACAATTAGCTGAAGTGAATACTTTCTGTAAGAAGGCGAAACTTCGTCTGGGCAAGATGGTACATGCCTGTAATCCCATCTACTGGGGAGACTGGGACAGGAGGATGCCAAATTTGAGACCAGCCTGGGCAACTTAGTGAGACTTTTTTTTTTTTTTTTAAATAGGCTCTCACTATCACTACATAAGCCAGACTGGCCTTGAACTCCAAGTGATCCTCCCACTTCAGCTCCAGAGTATCCTGTGATTACAGATAGGGACCACCATGCTGGGCTGGAGAGACCTTTTTTTAGAATAAAAAGCTTAAAAAGGGCTAGGAATGCAGCTAAGTGGTAGACTGCCTGGGTGCAAGGTCCTGGGTTTAATCTCAATCACTGGAAGCAAACAAAAGACAAAAGAAAAAAAGTAAAATCTCAGCCAGGCAAGAGGGCATGGTGCCATTCTATAGAGAGAGAAGGAAAGTGCCTTTGGCGGGGGAAGGTTACTCCTCCCGGAGGTAAAAGAACTCGAAGCCATGCGTCCTGCTTTCAGCAGCAATGCTGCTTCCCCACAGTTCCAAAGTGAAGATTTTAGCATTCTCCCTAACACAGTAACTGAAAAAGTCAAATATATCAGTGTCGACCAGGATCTGTGCTTCTAAACCTTTTGTAGAGTGCAAACCACTTTGAGAATACGGTGAGAATTCTGTTTAAGACAAAACAGGAAAAAAGGAAAACACATCCACACAAGCACTTAGGGCATTTGATGGAACTATATATGAAACCTAAGGAAACAGTGAAGTCCAGACTTCCAAGGAAAGTTACTTCTTCCCAAGGAAGAGTAAAACGGCTTGTCCTAGGTCAACAGTTAACTAGAAGGGGAATCAAGTCAAAAATAAGCAATTTAAGCAAGCTCTGAGTAAAACCATCATTTTCTTGCACAGAACAAGTTCCAGCAGAAATTAACACAACTACACCAACAAAAAAGCTACGCAGAATTGGAAGGAATAAGTACTGTCATTTCAGAAAGCTTCCTGATGGCCTAAGCTGAATACATAAGGATAAACAAGACCAGAAATTTTGAAAAAGCACTCACCATGTTCCACAAAAACATTGCAGTGTGGACCCCCATGCCTGGATGATTCCTTTTTCCCTGCTCCTTTGATAAAATGCAGGGCAGGCAAACTTGGCCTTCTTTGGTCCCCAAGAACTTTTCCAGGCTGCTGCCCCATAAAGCAATGATAGGCACCCCTTGCCAGAAGAGGGTTCAAGATTTTCCAGAACAGTCAGTGGGCTTAGAAGGAAAACAGTATGTAGTGGGCTTTCACATTCACTGCAGCTCCCAAGACAGCAGCTGAGGCCAATCTCAGAAAGACGTCCTCCCCAAGGAAAGGGAAGAGAGTTCAGACGGACACATGTAAACAAGAGTTCCAATGATTTCCACAGTTTATCAGTTTTAATGGTGATGCAACCCAAAAGTTTCCTGGTTTTAAGGGTACTGTATGAACTAAGTAAGTTTCTTCTTCAAGATGAACTTAAACCGGAATATTCACAGGTGTTGCTTAAAAGGACCAACAACACTAAATTCGTTTCTATTCCCAAACATAAAGGAAACGTTGACCATCCTCGGATGCCTCTCCAAAACTTTTCCTGTGCAAGTCACCGTTCCCCTATCTTGTTTTCTCCGCCCTACAATGCTCTCCGGAAGAGGACACAGGTCACTCAGACTTCACAAAGCTTGCTCTCCAGTCAGACTGAGCAGGATTGCGTTGCCAGCAACTTTTAAGTCCGCTTTTTAAAAGGCCTGTGAAACCAATCCTGACTTCTCTTTTCCATTAAAGTTTGTAGCTTCGCTGAGTCCAGGGGGGCCGAAGGTGACATTGGAAGAAGTCAGGGCCTTACAGCTCGAGAGGGTAACCTGGGGGATAGGGGAGCCCACTTGACAGCAGGAAGAGATTTGAATGGGGGGGCTTCGCGGTCAAACTTGGGAGCGGGATCCGAAGCAACAGGCGGCTCCGGGAGAAGAGGAGGTTGCCCGGACGCAGCATGGGGGGCTTACTCGGGGTCGACGCTCCTCCAGCCTCAGGAAATGGGGTGCCCCAGGTCAGGAGAAACTGATACCACTCTCGGTGTCCCAGATCCGGGACAGGAGTGTAAGGGACGAAGGCCTCTCCGGCTCCCCGGTCCGAAGGCCGTCACAGGGGGGAGATGGCCCCGTCGCCTCCGCTGCCCACAGCCCAGGGGTCTCGCTCCGAGACACCCCCTCCCCCGGTTCCAGGCGCCGCCGCCACCGCCGCCGCCGAGTAGTTACATCCCCCGAGCTCTGCCGAGGGACCCAGCCTTCCCTCTGCCAGCAGGAGCCGAGGACCAACGAGGGGCTTGTCCCCCGAAGGGCAGGGACCCGTCTCCGGCTCCGGCGCCGCTCAGGGACAGACACCGACCCCCGCGGCCGCCATGATGGATTACGAGCCGCTCCACAACGAGGCCAGGCCCCGCCTCCTGCCCCGCCCCCACAACGCCCGGAGCCCGCCTCGTGGGGACTCAGGGAACCCTTAAAGCCGGTTTCTCGGGGTGCTGCTGCACCTGCCGACTCTGGTGTCACCGCCTGCGACAGCTCAGCGTCCGCACGACCTTTTCTGTGTGGCTTTTCAGAGACCAAGGTGAGCTGTAAGGAAGCGCCCGCCTCCTCTGCACTTCCAATGGTCGTCAGGAACCCGGATCAGTCCTATCCCTTGCTTCCCATTGGTCAGAACGAGGAACAGCGAAAGAGCTGCCAGCCAATTACCGCCGGTGCTGCCGCGAAGCGTACCGGGAGCTGTGGTCCGCAACACTCTAGATCCCGCTCCTTCAGCGCCCGCCCCGCCCCTCCTCAGACAGAGAGAGACAGAGACAAGAGACAGAGACAGAGAGAGAGAGAGAGAGAGAGAGACAGACAGACAGACAGACAGACAGACACACACACACACACACGATAAAGAAGGCATCCGATTGTCGCTAACAAAGTCTGTGGCTTGTTCCGGGGAATATGGAGGGGCTCACTCATTGAAAGCACTGGTGCAATCCTAGATGTTTGCGCTGGAATAACCTTTAACCTTGCACATTCGAGGATAGCCGAGAAAGGCTGTCTGTTTTGCAAGCCTACTCTAGCACTTTTTATAATTCATGCACCTAAAAAGCTAGCGGTCCGTATTAACTCTCCTCAGAGCTCAAGTGGAGTCTGACTGGATATACCACACACATATGCTCAACCACACTATGGCACCATGACACACAGACCGGTAGTGACTTTAAGTAGATGGAGAAACAGACGTGATTTACGTGGGTCAATACCACCCAGCCCAACCTTGCTCCAAAACCAATCGTTTTTCTATTGCTCCATCCAGTACCGAGTAACTCGAGTTAGTTTCTTTTTCACAAGTCGCTACTGGTATCGGAAGGCACCACCAATGGTGAGGGCTATACACTCAGCTAAGTATGTTGGTAATATTTCTGCTGGAGTAAGAAATGGCATTTTCTATAAAATTACAAGCAACAGAGGAAAGAGGCACTTGGAGATACTGAACTGAAGCATTATGGGAAGTTGTGTGCAAATCCAGAGCTGCGATTTCAGACTTCAGTGCCTTTGTTCCCCTTCCATCACTCATCCAACCCATTATCCTGACTACTGCTCTAATTTTTGTTTTGAAGATTTTACTTTTTATATTAATTTTCTCACACCTGACTTTAGTTTTCTTTCCAGTACTAGGGATTGAACCCAGACCCTCACGCATACTAACAAGTGCTGCACCGCTGGGCACGTGCATGCTTCGCGCTGGTCCAGCTTAGAACTCACATCACACACAGTTCCGGTGCTGGGCACAGCAGCTGGGGGGAAAGCAGTCCCTCACCCTCACGGGGCAGTCCTAGAGAGAGGGACAAGCAGCAAAAAAACACGCGACAACCCAGAGGTCAGTCTCAATGCTGGAAAGGCAATTTCTGGATCCATAACCTCTCCCCTTCCGCCCCAGCATCCTGAGGACGGCGTTGGCGTTGACACCTCGGAGCTCCAGTCTGCTCCAGATCCGTCATTTCCAGGCTTAATCAAGCAGCCTCAAGCAGCCGCATTCCTCTGCTGAACTGGCTTCTTCCCAGCAGCCAGGGGTCACAGATGTTTACTTTATTAGGTCATCGAGAGGATCAGGTGTACTGGGTCTTAGCCCCCGCACAGATCAACTGTACGTGACCTAAAGGCCCATCCCTGGCCTCCAGTCTGCACTCCTGCTGTTCCCTAATGTCAGGTGCATTTTTTCCTAAAAGATGTACTTGTTTTTAATCTGTGTAACACTGGAGAATACCTTGAAGGACTTGAAAGTAGAATCCAGGGTGTAGCAAATGCCTGGCAGAATGTTGCCCAAGTCTTAAAAGCTTTGGTACTTTTATTAAAAGTGATTCAGTTTGGCCTAATGTTGTTCTCACCTTTATAAAGCAAAGCTGAAAGTGTAAATACCTGTTCAGGGTCATACAACTACTGCAATTACTTGACGAGGGCGCCCCCTAGTGGGCCACAGAACACAGGTACCCGCCCAAAGTTTTCTGACCTTCAATTTCCCCTGGGGAACTTGAAGGTGAATCACTCATCCTCTTTGAGCACACAGCAAAGGGCCTAAACTGGCAGCTGGGGAGAAGCCAGGCGAGGAGGATCCGGAGCTGGGGGGACTCAGACTCATACTCATTCACATTCTCTCTGTCAGGACTACGCAGCCTGGGAAGTTTTTCTATGACAAGGTAACCAACCTTAAGCTTCAACAGAGAATATTGTGCTATTTGCAAATTCAAAGTAGGTGCTACATGCGGTAAAACAAATGTGAGGTGAGTGGATAGTGCCATAAGGAAGCATGCTATCTAATGACAAAGTGCCAAAGTGTATCTTTAATTTGTCAATGCTGCGTTTAAAGTTACTACTGCTGACGGGAGTGGTGGCGCACACCTGTAATCCCAGCACTGGGGAGGCTGAGGCAGGAAGATCACCTTGACTTTGATGCCAGCCTGGGCTACACAGTAAGGGCCTGCGACCTGCAGAATAGCAGATCCCTAAACAGAAAGCAACTGTATCTAGGCCCCCCTTCAAAACTATTCAGCTATTACGCAGATCACAAGAACAGAAATCAACGTTAATACATTGGAAATAGCACAAGACAGTTGACCCGAGATGTAAAGTAAAACACATTTGCATATATGGTGCCTTTAAAAAATTCTCCCAGGGCCAGGGATTCACCTCAGCAGTATGGTGCCTGTCTTTCAAGCGCAAGGTCACAAGTTCAATCACAGGTACCAATGAAAAATTTTCCCCAAAGCCATTTCTAAAGTCATCAGAAATGCGATGCATAGGAATGTAAACCTTTGTCAGTGAGAACCTCAGGATCCTGCTTTTAACTTTAACCCTAACTATGAACGTTGCTACTTCAATAATAAGGAAAACAGCTTTGCATTCCCATTTTTCTCACATTTGTCAGAGCTCCCAGGGCACAACAGTCCCAGAACTTTCATTTCCTGTCATCAGAGGAACTCAGCCTCTGACAAACCGCCCTGGGCCCAGGAGGGAGCGCAGGCTCAGGCCACCAGTGTGGGTCACGCACGTCTCACTCGAAGGAGCACACATGGGAATGAGATGCCAGCTGAGCGGTGGCTGCCAGGCTTACTTTATTCTTCTGCTTGTCTGCAGAGTGAGCTTCCCCAACTGCACTCTCCCGTGTCACACCTGCGCCTCACAGGAGTGGAATGGAGAAAGTGGGGGGGTCGGGCTGCCACGTCTTCCACCAGGGCAACTCCATGGGCATCGCGCCTCATCAGTGAGAAAGATGAAGGGTTCCTACTGCTGTTCCAGGAGGGCACCATTTGGCTGAGACACTGCCCCTCGCCAAAGACCTGAAATTACTTTCTAAGAGAAAGCAGGCCTGGGCTGGGGCCAGCCACTCGGCTTCCAACAGGTGAGTCCTGAGTCTGTCAGACCCTGCCTGGGCCATGTGCGGGGGCCAGACACCGCCAGCGAGGCGCAGCCCCGTCCACAGAGCCGCTCCTCAGCCCTCCTGCTCTAAAAGCCTCTGGCGTGTTTCCAGCACAATCTCCTCCATTATTTCTGGCTTTAAGATGTCTTTGATCTGAAAAAGACAGAAGGTAGGTGTTCATCAAGCCACCAGCTGGAACTTAGGACCCAGGCACGGGCAACATCCACCTTCATGCTCTGTGCTTTTATCAGACTGAGTATGGCGGTAAGCAATCACAAGGGTCCTGGGTGGAACAGCATGAATAAACATGTTGTTCTGACGGTCAAAGAGGGAAGATAGTTAAAGGGCTGTTGTCAGAAGGAGTCCCACCCGGAATCCTCAGCCCAACACTCGACATGGAGAACACTCCAAGTTCCTGGGGCCTGGGGACAGACTTGCCAGACCCGCCCTGAGGGGCCTGGTGCAAGTGCATGGGACACGTGAGTGCGACCCTGCGGAGACCCCAGGGCACGGAGGGAAGGGAGCCGCGAGCAGCACCTGATGCGGAAGGGAGGCTTCGTAGCAGTACAGAATGCTGGTGTCGTACAGCATCATCCTCTGAGTCACCAGAGAGACCACGCAGTTCCGCAGCCGGGATATCACCTCTCGGTCAGCCAGCGACACGGGCTTACGGACATGGAAGGAAGGGAAATGCAAACTGTACACAATGGTCCCAGTGCAGCACGGAAAAGACTTATGACTTAGACAGGGTCGCTCGCTCTGGGCCTCCACGCGAGCAGACGGCCAGCTCTGAGAGGACGAGTGGGGCTTCCCTGGGGCCTACTGCCTGTTCCCTACACCTTCGCCACCTCCCCCAACACAGAACAGACCAGTCCTGAGTTTGAGAAGAAAGGCAGCTCAGCTGTCACGCCACTGCCTGATGAAAACGCAAACTCATCTGGGCTGTAAGACAGGCAGTCACACACTGCAGCGAAATTTATAGTCATCAGCAACCACACAGGTAGTGCTGGTCTCCTACAACACCTAGCGACACTGTAGCTTAGTGTGTAAGCACTGCATGCAGTGACAAAATCACCTCACACCGACATCTCAGAAAAGCTGCCCGTTGTTAAATGGTACAACACTGTCATCTAAAAGCAGCAAATTCCAAGTGGGGCATGGCAGCATTCCTGTAGTCACAGCCATTCCAGCTGAAGGAAGAGGTTGAAAGTTCAAGGCCTGCCTGGGCCACCTGGATGGAACCTGTCTCAAAATTCAATTGGCTAGGACCTAGCTCAGTGGAAAGCCCCGCGTTCAATCCCAGTACTAAAAAGGAAAAAGGAGAAAAAGCGATCCTGCTGCCCCACAGCACACCAGGGAGCCCCTTACCTCCAGGTTTGCGATGAAGCCCCCTGCGTCCTCGTCCTTGTGCTCCGGGGTTGGGTAGATCCAGATGAAGCCATTGTTACCCAGGATCACAGAGGCACCACACGGCAAGTCGTGGAAGTGCGTCTTCTGCCGCTTCACCAGGGAAGGGGAGACCTGGACCAGCACCCCCTGGCCTAGCTGGAGAAACAGCGCAGGCTGTCACTGTGAGCTCACCCTGGTGATGACAGGTGAATTACAGCCCACACGCCTGGTCACGCCAGCTCGGTGCACTTCTCTGGCTCACTGGCACCATCCCCACATGACTGAGCTTGTACCCATTTGTGCAGGAAACATTTCCAGGTCCCCAGGGTGTTCACACATCTCAAAGGGTGACTGCTGCGCTCCTGTCTCTTTCCCACCACCACGTGCCAACCCAGAGCAGCCGCTGGGAAGCTCCAGAGACCAGGTGTGCACCACCAAGCTGGCCTGGACACTGTCCCGTCCCGTGGGCTGAGCTCATCCTTCACACCAAACACTCATCGTGGCAAGAGGTGGGTGCCAGCCAGAGCCACGTCCTGAGGAGAGTCCTCAGTGCCACCCCGAGTGTTGACGCACACAGTGTAGTGCACTGACTTCCAACACGAGAACATGGTGGCTGCCGGCCCTTGGTCGGGGAAGAGCTTTCCCTACAGAGCCAGGGAAGTAGCAGCGCGAGGCCTGCAGAGCCTGGCCTCAGCAGTGCAATCTCACCTGGGCCACAAGGGCTCAGAGGTCGGGCCTGTCTTCATTGCCAGCACAGTGCACCTCACTGACCTGACCATCGACCATCGACCATCGACTGGGGGCAAAGGGCTGAGACCATACCGGGCCTCCAGGGAGCGGGACAGCGGGCTGAGACCATCCCGGGCCCTGCGGGGAACGGGACAGCAGGCTGAGACCATCCCGGACCCTGCGGGGAGCGGGACAGCAGGCTGAGACCATCCCGGGCCCTGCGGGGAACGGGACAGCAGGCTGAGACCGTCCCGGGCCCTGCGGGGAGTGGGACAGCGGGCTGAGACCATCCCGGGCCCTGCGGGGAGCGGGACAGCAGTCACAGCCTCAGGCAGAGGGAGAGGGTGAAGGTGCCCCTTCCTCCCTCTGAGGCCGGGGAATGCTGCTGGCACTCAGGTGTCAGGATCCTTCCTTCCGACTGCCACGCCAGGGGACTACGGGGACGCAGAAACGGAGCAGAAGCCTCGGTCAGCAAACAGCAGCAGCAGGAGTGGGACTTACTTTCCCATACTTCAGGCTCCTGGTGTGCAGAGAGACCGCGCCGTCGGAGAACACTGCCTGCACCTCAGCCTGGCCAGGCGGTGAAGGAGCAAACAAACAGGCTCAGACCCTTCCACGTGCCACCGTCACTACCTGTCCACCTGGATCTCCCAGGGGCCTAAGAAGACAGTGATGTGGCCTCGCCCTTCCCGTTGGGTGACGTGGGTACTTACAAACAACAGCTTTCCTGCTCCCTGGGATAAAATTTAACACAGGCTACCAGGAGTTATAGGACCCAGAGAAAAGAAGTCTACAGTGGAACCCCAGACACGTGACCAGGACTCAGGTCCCTATGAGGATGACAAGCTTCTGTCCCAAACACAGTGTGAACCCCCTTCCCCCCAGGGAAAGCAGCCGGCTAGAAGACAGCATGCAGGATACACTGATGAGGTCCCCTTCCTGCAAGAAGCCTCGCATGGCAAGCTCGTCCTCCGCAGACCTTCTCCTCTGAAACGGGCAGAGAAAGAGCATTGCTCAGGCCGAGCCCCACGTTGACCACCTTGTCCCTCCCTTCTTTCTTGTTACTCAGACCCTAAGATCTATGGTAAAAGGAGGTAACCCGCAGCACCACTGGTTCATCCAGAAGACCTTCTCTGCTGCCTCCATCCCTTCCTGCTGAGGCAAGTGCAAGCGTCCTGCCTGATGTCCCGAGCCCTTCCAGGCTCGCCCAGGCCGCTCTGCCAACCTCTGCCATGCCAGCCTGCCTCCTGTTTGCCATGTCTACTCACACCATCTGCTCACACCCTTCTCTACCTCCCTGAGTCCCTGGACTCATTTAAACTCTCTCCAGCCTTTAGCATCAAGTCCTGCAAGTCTGCTTTTTCACCCTGAGTCAGTCAGTCTTTGGTCACATGCTTGTTTACTCTGCTGTTACCAGGTGCATGGAGCGGTCAGCTCCCATGCCTGCTGGACTGATTCCTGCTCTGTACAGAAGGCTGCTGCTGAGGCTCGTGCCGCCAAATGCCACTTAACTCACAAAACTAATCTACAGACCACTTTCTGGGGCACCCACCATGCAAAGCTGATACACCCAGAAAAGGAAACTCATCAGCACCAGCATCTAAGGGCAGCTCCCCCAGCACTCCCTGAGATCCTGCTCGACGCTGCTTCCGATCCTACCACACACCAGTTGTTGCCTGTGTTGAGACCTGGGGCAGATGTACACGCAGGCAGCAAACTTCACAGCAGAGTAACAAGCGCAAGCTCAGTATTAGGAGAGTTTTCTGAGGCAGCGAGGACGTCATAGCTTACACTGACCAACAGTACGGCTCAGGACCCCGCCAGATCCTCACCAGCTCTCCACCCGGAAGGTTCATGGACGAGAGGAGCAGGACTGAATCCAGCCTGGAGTTGGTATCCACCTTCCACCTCTTCTGTTGAACCTACAAACAGAAAGGTCCATACCTAGCCACACATTCCAAGGGCAAGAGCTCACATCATGAAGGACCAACAGCCTTGCATGAGGATGCACAGCTGTAATCCCAGCATGATGGAGGCTGAGGCAGGAGGATCGCCAGGTGTTCAGAGACCAGCCTGCACTACACAGTGAAATCAAGGCCAGTGAATTTTGAATTAGAGCAAAATTCCATCTCCAAGGAGGAGATGTCAATAATCCCAAATATAACAAGCCAGAGGTCATTCCGTGTAATGACTGCCTTTGAAAAGTAATTATACATAGACCATCTGGCCCACTCAAGTCCCATGTGGCCTGCACTCTGTACGAACTGATCTGAAATCAACTTTACCTCTGTGATTCTCCCCACTACAATGTCTCCCACTTCACCGTTGTACCTGGAAAACAAAACGAAAGGCCGTCCCTCAGCGGACAGGCTTCTCCAAACACCCTTAGAGACCTCAGCTCTGCAGGGCGAAGGCCCTGAGGACGCTCCACGCTTGGCAGATTGCACTTTGTGGCGCGGCCCTGTCGTCAGGCACTGCTGCATTCCTGCCTGGACAGGTCTGTGAACTGCCTCACACCAGCTAATCACTACGAGTGGGTCCCTCAGCCAGTGCCCGTCCTGTGGGCTGCACGACCGCAGAAAGCCTGGGTGGTCCCTGGGGAATGTGATGGGCTCTGCACCGGTCAAGGGAGGAGAAAGAAGATTGAGCTGGGCTGCTCAAAGGGGCTGGCTGCTCCCCGGTTCCTCGTTCTCATTTGAACTCTCTTCCACTCCTGCCCAGCTCATCTGATTCAGTGGCTTTGCAATACAAGATTCTGTCGGTCACTACTCCTGCTGCTGCCACTCAGATGCCTCGTGGGCCTTTGCAAAGGCAGGGAGCTTTGAAAAGGGAGCTTTTCCCCATAGCCCCTGCTTCTCTCCCATTATCCTCAGCTCAGGGAATGAAGACCCCGTCCGCCAAGGTGCTCAGGCCAAAACTCTTGGCGAGTCATCCTTTATTCCTGCCTCCAGCTCTGGGGCAACTCCAGCAGCAAATCCTGTGGGCTCTTCCCTGAAAACACACATAACAAATAAAAGGCACCCAAACCAGAAAGGAAGAAGTAGAACCACCTCCACTCGAGAGGACTCATGGCCCTGTACATAGGACCCTGGTGACACATGTGCACGCCTGTCATCCCAGTACTTGGGAGGCTGAGGCAGGAGGATTGCCATGAGTTTCAGGCCAGCCTAACCTACATGGTGAGTTCAAGGGCAGCCTGAGGTACACAGTGAGACCCAGTCTAAAAAAACACAAACAGGGCCGGGGATATAGCTCAGTGGTTCCGGCGCCTGTCTTGCAAGCGCAAGGACCCGGGTTCAATCCCCGGTAACCACATAACAATACTGGGTGTGGAGACTCACCCCAGCGGCAACCAGTACCACATACCA
>PVIR01024611.1:0-10995 GCA_004026965.1 Petromus typicus | reverse complement strand
CACAAACAAAAATCTTAAAGAATACAAAATCTAATACCCTTTCATGATTTTTTTAAAAAAGGCCAAGGTGCCATGATTAGATGGTGAATATGGTTCCCTACCCTAACTCCAGCCCTTCTGACTCCCCCAGCAGCCAGAATGACCCGATTAAAGCCAAAGTCCAGGCAGGCAAGTGCCCTTGTGGTTCCAGCTGCTCAGAAAGCTGGGGCAGGGGGAACGTGGGTCCCTGAGTTCCCAATCACTCTAGCCAACATAACAAGATCCTGTCTCAAATTCGAAAAGCCTTAGGACAGATCGCAGTCCTCCTGTGCACCATTCCTTCCAGTGACCCCGCACTACACAAATCCAACTCTTCATGCTCACCATAGCAGGCTACCACGCCAGCATGGCTACCGGACAGGCCACCATTCACCCTGCTCAGCCCTCGCTCACTGTCCCAACCCACCAGTTCCTTTTGGGGAACCTCTGTGACCATGTCTAGGTCCTCAGCCCTGAGCAAAACACTTGGCATGCACCACCTCACTGAATCCCAGCAGAAATCCTCCAAAGCGGGCCATGCTGTCACCCTCACACTCAGAGGCGGTAACCAAGTCTCGGGCTGAAGCAGCACAGATTTCCACCACCCCTCCTAGAGTCGAGGTCACAACTCCAGACCTGCAGAGGGACACGGTAGGCGGGTCGGGGGTAGAGGGGAGGAAGAGGCAGAAGAGACCGGGTGACAGCCAGAGAATACACACCTTCTCTTCTCACCTGGTTTTCAAGGCTTTCACACAGATCAGCTTGTTCACTCTCTCCACAGAACCAGCCACGGACGCAATGAGCTTCTCTTCCCCCATGTACGTCCCGTGGCCCCTGCAGCAAGACAAGCACACAGCAAGATGGCATCACCGTAACATCCAGAACACTGTGTGCCTCAACCTCACAAGCTGCGCATCTCCTGGAGCTCTGTGGCATCTCTTTCATCCCCCTGGAACCTGCTGTCACCTTCTCCAGCCTGGGGTCCCTTCCCAAGCCACCATATCCCCAACCCATTCCACTCATCCCACTCTACTTTCTTCCCCATTGCATTTGTCATCAAATGTCATGATTAACTTGTAGCATTTATTATTTACCTCTCTCCCTGTGAAAGCACAAACTCCACCAGAACAGACTCACTTTGCTCACTAGCATACATCAACCATACTCAACAGAAACATATGTTCAAAGAATGAGTGAATGAGTCATGTGCGCATGCACTCCTAGGGGCTGAATCTAGGGCCTTTGCACTGAGCTACACCTCAACCCTTTTAATATCTTTTTTCTTCCTTTTTTTCTTTTTGCAGTACCAGGGATAGAACTCAAGCCCTTGTGCTTCTAAGGTAGGAGAGGTACTACCTGAGCTAAATCCCCAGCCACAGCCCTTTTCATTTCAAGACACGCTCTAGCTAAGTTGCTAAGTCACCAAGGCTGGGCTTGAACTTAAGATTTTCCTGACTCAAACCTCCTAGAGTGATCAGAATATAGGCATGCACCATCACGCCCAGGTGACAAATGAATCCCAAGATTTCTCAGCATCCAATAATCTTAAACTAAAAGCCTAAAGATTAGTGCTACAAACGCTGTACGTTTCCTTCTATTTGGGGTGGGGGTTGCTGCCACTAATGTTGACAAGGGTGAACAAGTGGTGGGTTTTGCTTCTCTCACATTACTTTTTAAACCTTCACTAGTTACAGTTATTGTTATCACCACTGTCTCACAGATGGAAAGCACAGCGTGGAGAGGTAAGAGCTAGCAGGATGGCAAGGCAGCAGCCAAGGACTTCTCTCTTCACTTTAACGCACCCTTATCCACAAAGTCTGTACGGTGCGGTACCCTAAATCCAAACGATCACTGATCCTAAAACCGAGCCTCTGCTCCGACAACTGAGGCCAAGACAGGCACGCCTCTTGTTCCTGACAAACGACTCCAGCCCTTAACCCTCCCCACCGCTCCCCCTCGAGCAAAGCTCAAAGATCTGGACCTCGGCGCCAGGAGTGGCAGCGCACACCTGTAATTCTAGCATCGGGAAGCTGAGGCCGGAGGATCACAGGGAGTTCGCGTCTAGCCTGGACTACTTAGTGAGCTCAAAGCCAATCTCAACTACACAGTGAGACCCTGCCCCAAGAAAACACGCAGACCTCGGGCAGATGCTAACCAAGCCGGAAGAAACCAGGAGGGTTTGGGGCACGATGCAGAGACCACCGGGGACAGTGCGACTGGGATGCTCAGGAGACGCGCTGGGTCCCGCGGTGACTAGACACAAGCAGACCAGAGGCCTGAGTTTTTGGCCAACAACCCACGTGCAGAGCACCGCAGCCGCTCTTTGAGTCCTCGGGCCCCCCAACTTTCCACGTACCGCATGAAGCCTGTGTCCGTAGTGATCGTGTCCCCCGGCACCACCAAGTGTTTCTTAGTATCTCGCCCCAGGGTCTCACTGAGCGGTTTACGAGCCACTGGAAGCCTCATCTCCATCGCCATCTTGGCGCCAAGAGTTTGCGCAGGCGCAGCTCACTCGCCACGCCTGAAGACGCTCAGAGGCGGGGATTCGGAGCAGCCGCCAATGGGAACTCACGGACTGGCAACCATGTTGAATATTGGCAACAAAGAAGCGAGGAAGGGTCGAGTTACCATGTTTACTACTGGCAAAGAAGCTCACGTGGAATAATAGAACCTCATGTTGTGGGGCATCTGGCTTTTTACCAAATTGCCTTGCACAGTACTCTGAGTTTCCGTCTTACTCTAAGCTGTTGTGAGCTGATAATTTGTACGAGAGCTCTTAGGCGGGTGAGGGTAGGAGGAAGTCTGTAGAAAACACTATCTGAACAGAAAGAGGAGTCCTTTGCACACCATCTGGTGTTAGTCCCCGGGACGGCCATCATCTCCAACCCCAAACAGTGCTCCTAATGCCTCCCCTTAACCTGCGTGGTTTGCAAAACAACTGAATTTCAACTTCAGGGAGGATAGTTCTCCGTGCACAGGGATCTTAAAGAGGAGCTTGCAAGGGCCACACCTGCTATCGCCGTCTCATCGGGTGGATCCATCAGGTGATTACTTCATAAATCTCCCAAAGGACAACCTTCCCTTCATCTATGCAAGGCTCAGGTCTACGCCGTCAAGAAAGCCAACGCGGCCAGGCAGTCGGTGACTGACGTGCTGGCGCCCCAAGTGCTGGCGCCACGGGCCGAGTGCGCAGGTAGCCAGACCTCACCGCGCTCTGCCTGCGGGAGGACACCGGCGCCGAGAAAGGGGAACTGCGCATCTGCTGAGTCGGGCGGTGGCCATAAGTGGGCCACGGTGTCCTTTGAGTCAGCACAGCCTAGGCAGAGAGCTGAGGAGTCGGGTCCCAGGAGTGTCCCCAGACCCACACCGGAGTCTTCATTATGCCGACTGGTTTGTCCAGGAGAAAAATCGAACTCCCCCCCCCCAAAAAAAAGGGCCGATGCACAGAAGCAGACTGCAGCAAGGCCGGTGCTGGTCCCACCAGCTCCCCACACGCCGTCCCTCAGCCCACGCTGCTTCCCAAACGCTGCCTGAGTGCTTTGCTGGTCCTTGCTAAGCGCTTTACAAACATCGTGTTATTTCTTCTGCGCCGTGGGCCATCCAGGACGTGGCGTGGGTGCCCCCCGTGGTGATCAGTTAGAGCCACTGAGCCCCCAAAGCATGCCCGCGCTGGGACTGGAATCCAAGACTCCAGGTTCCCCACCCTGCCTCTTTGCCGCATGGACCGGAGCGGGCACGGAAGTAGCTGAGGGTCCTAAGGGCAGTTGTTACACAGTTTCCAAGCCCAGAAGTGGGCGCCGCATCTCTGGAGAGGCGGGCCGGGAGTCTGGTATGTGAGGTAACTCGCTCTGAGGTACCATTGGCCGGCCAAGTCTAGCATCCACACCTGCTGGATCAATGTTACTCTTCATTCGGGGTTACTATAATAGCTCCTGGTTCATCTCCCCCAATTTTACATGTGCGCATGCGCGAGCGGAAGGGGAGACAGACACACACACACACACACACACACACACCCACCACCACCACCCAATTCCATACAGCAGCCAGAGGAAGCCCTTTGAAGCAATCACATTAAATCATGTCCCTTTGTAAGACGTTTCTGGCACTTCTCCTTATACTAAGAATAAATCCAAACTCGCCCCTGCGGCCTCTGCCCGCCTCAGGGTCTCTCTGCCGCTGACGCGCCGGGGAGTTCACCGCCAGCAGCTGGACCCACTGGCCTCCCTCGGGGCCCCCGCACACACTCCTGTCCGCCACCAGGGGGCGGCCTGCTCGGGGCTCTTCGGACTTGCAGCCTCCTCTGGCCTTTGTGCGGGCGGCGCCGGCCCCGCTCGCATCTTTCTCATCCTCCTCCTCCGGAGAAAGCCCTGGCCTCCAGTCCGTTTCCTGCCACTTAATCCTATTTGACTTCTTGTCACTGACTTTTCTTATGTTGATGGCCCTCTGAAAACGAATAGTTCACCTGTTGTGTTCAGTGTGTATCAGCTTTTAGAACCATATCTGGCCCAGAGAGGGCTACAGTTTTTGCCAAAAAATGAAACATCACAGTCAGATGCGGTAGTGCACTCCTATAATTCCAGCATGCTGGTGGCTGAGGCACGAAGATTGCAAGTTCAAATCTTGCCTGGGCAACTAAGCAACATACCCAGACCCTGCGTGTCTCAATACAAAAAGTAAAAAAGGGTTGGGGATGTAGCTCAAGTGCAAACGTCCTGGGCTCAATCCCTAGTAGTGCCTCCAAAATTAGATGTATTTACAAAATATATATTTGCTCATTTATTTGTGCATCAGCAGTCTCTTCTACAAATACTTCCCACAAATACTGAGAGTTAGCCTTTTGGGAGACAACTGGGATTTGAACCAAGAAGTGCTCTGCCACTAGCTTCGTCCGTCCCTAGCCCTTTTATATATATATATATTTTTTTATTTATGTTTTTGAGACACGGTCTCACTTTGTAGTTCAGACTGGCCCTGAACTCACTATATAGCCCAGGCTCGAACTCACAGCAATCCTCCTGCCTCTGCCTCTCATGTGCTGGGATTACGGGCGTGAGCCACCATGCTCAGCACTGCCTTATGTGGTACCAGGGATCAAACTCGGGACCTTGAGCTTGCCAGGCAGACGCCAGAAACACTGAGATAAATCCTCGGCCCTGTTCCTCTAGTTCTGAAGAAAATAGCTTGTACTAAAAACGCCCGGAAGTAAGAAGTTAGGAGGAGGGTTCACCTGTCCCACAGTGAAAGGACTTCAGTCCACTGTCAGGGCTGCTGGCCAGAAATCTGGTGGAAAGTGGTGTGGAAGCTCGGGTAACGGTCGCAGGTAAGCAAAACAGCGGAACAGAGAGGAAAGGGCGGGGACCAGACACACTCAGAACATCCTTGTCCTGGCACTCCAGGATGTACATTTCCATGTGTAAGCAGCACGGCCGAGCAGTCTTCGGCCGCAATTACCGCACATGACCACAAGGTGGCGTATGGATCCGGGGTGGAACCATTTGATGTTAGCTGGACTCGACAGAATTGAACCAACCGTTTGAGTTTTGTTCAAGAGCCACAGGGGCATGGAAGGAGGGGCGAGGTTGAAGGAGGCCCCAAGGAGCGAACCCTGCATCGGACCCGCAAGTGGACGCATCAGTGAGCTTACCTATCTGCCCCAAACAGGCGCAAGATAATCTTCAAAGCCTGAGGCTGTGAGCTGAGGCCTCTTCGCACTAATGTTTGCTCCCCAGAGTCTGCGGGGGTGTGTGCGCGTGTGACAACTGTGCGGCCGGCTGAGGATGCACAGGGTGCCCGCAAGGGAGCCCCAGGGTTGGGGAGGGTGGCACTGTCTTGGCTGGCACATGGTGAGTACTCATGCTCCCTAGCCTGTACAATCCTACGGGCCAGGAAGTACGGGAGGGAGGCAGAGCCGAAGTCTTTGGCCCCTTGGTGATGGCCTGTGCGCTCCTTGACCATCGGGAGGCCCCGGGTGGTCATCTTGGTCCAGCCCACCATTTCTTTGAATACTGACTTGGCACGAAAATGAAAAGTGAAATGACCAGATGTGGCAGTGCACGCTTATAATCCCAGCACTTGGGAAGCTGAGGCAGGAGGGTCGCAGCGAGTCTGAAGCAGCCTGAGCTGGCACTGTAGCCTCCTCTCTGGCTCCCCTTAGAAGGCACCGCGGCGGACTTCAGCACCGGTAAATGGGGCGATTGTCCTCACCCGTCACCTTCTCAGCGTTTTCCTCATCTGCTCGCCACGCGCCCACCCGTGAGACACCAAGAGAAAAATGTTCCAAGTCATTTTTATTTTAGAATACAAGAGGTACAAATGTATTTACAGGTGTACATATACAATCAATATATATCACAGTTTTGTAAATATCATTTAGATAACTATGTACAAGGTAAAGTGACCATTTTCTGGAAGTAGAACACAGTTTCTGGAAAACTCTATACAATTTATACTTCTTAAATTAATATTATAGTTTTTTTATCTTACAAAACGCCTGAAGGGAATTCAGCTAAGTGTCTGGGAGGCAAGGAGGTGACAGCAGAGGGCGCCCGCGGCCAGAGCTGGGGGGCACAGACGGGCCGGGCCAGAGCGAGGGCGAGGTGGCCGCGGGGGACTCCGGCACCTGTCGCGCTCCAAGCAGCTCCCTGGGCCTCTGCTGGCGGTTCCGGGGGCCCCATGGTCCCCGCCTCTCAAGACTGCCAACCCCAGGACACAGATGCGCACCGCCGGCCCACCCCTGGGCGCCCGGGCACTGGGGGAGAGATCGGAGGTGCGCCCGGTCGTGGGAGACGCCCCAAAGGGGATCTGAGCAACCAAGCCAGCGAGGTGACGAAGAGCGCGCGCGCCCCGGCCCCGGGGTTCCTTCCGGGGAGCGGCGACGGCGCGGCGCTCACAGCACCATGGCCGGCAGGTGGTGCGCGGCGGCGGCGGCGGCGGCGGCGGCGAGCGCGGGCGCGTGGGCGTGGGGCGCGGGGAGCGCGGGCGAGTGCGGCTGCAGCGCGGCGCTGGGCGGCCGGTGGCGCGCGCTCTTCTGGTGGGCGCGCAGGCCGGCCAGCTGCGAGTAGGCGCTCTGGCACACCTGGCACTTGTAGGGGCGCTCGCCCGTGTGCAGGCGCACGTGGTTGCGCAGGGTGGACGACTGGCTGAAGCGGCGGTTGCAGAAGCGGCACACGAAGGGCTTGTCCAGCGTGTGGATGCGCATGTGCGAGCGCAGGTTGCTGCGCGAGTTGAAGCCGCGGTGGCAGATGACGCAGCGCATGCGGCCCGCGGTGCCAGCCGCCGCGTCCGCGGGGTGGAAGTCCTCTGGGGGAGGGGGCGGGTTAGCGCGACAGGACCCCGCTCCACGCGCGCCACCCACCGCGCGCGCCCTGCGCCCCCGTCCCCCCGGGAGCCGCACCCAGCAGACCTCGGGCCTGGGCTGGGAGACCAGGGTCTTAGTGCCCCGGTCTCCCTAACCTCAGCTTGTGCATCTGTGAAATGAGAGCCTGGAGCGCCGTCTGGTGGAGGCTGAGGCGGGAGAGTGGAAAGGTGGAGGACACCCTGGATTACTTAGCAATTTGGTCGGACTCTCAAAATAAAATATAAAAAGGCTGGGAGTGTGTGAAGACCCTCGTTTAATTCATCTCGTGGCCGTCGACCCCCGTGGCAGGAGGGCTGCCCCAGAAGTCGGGTTCGGAGCCAGCGCTGTTTGCGCAGGCCTCAGTCAGCGGGGGCAGCTCCAGGGAGGCCTCGGGTCTGTCACATTCCGCGAGGGCCTCTTGGTGTTTGATGCTCATCATCGAAAGTTTGTCTCTCTCCCAGAAAACCAGAGCCAGCCTGACGAGGAGCGTTTTAGTTCGTTTGCTTTGGTTTGGGCTTGTTCTCCCCCCAGCACTGGGTGGAAAACTCAAAGTCTTCGCCCTGAACTGCACCCCTGCCCTATTCAGTTTTCATTTTAAGACAGGGTCTTCCTAAGTTGCCCGGGCAGTGCTCAAACTTGAGGTTCTCCTGCCTCAGCCTCCCATGTGCTGGGATCACTGGCGTCACTACTGATGCCTGCCCTGCGGCACAAGTCCCAGCAAGCAGTCTCTATCTTGATGAGCAGTGTCCCTGGGCACACACGGACTCATGTGCCCTGCTTTATACCTAGTGGGGCTTCTGCAGCAGGAGCAGGGACACGAAGGGACAGGGCGGTGCGAGCTGGGAAGGGTCTGGAGATCCCCTGGCCCAACACCTTTCCTCTACAGATGAGGCCACTGAGGCTCGGCGTGGTCCCCAAGATGGCACAGTGACTCAGGACTCAGTTCAGGCTCCTGCCATCTCGCCATCCCCAGGGTCCCCGGAAGCCAGGAGCTCCCGCCCCACCGGGCCCTCTAGGGTGCCTACCGTGTTTGTTCTTCTTCTGCTCATCCTCCAGTCCAGGTACCCCGGGGATGCCCAGAAAGGTGTTGTGCGAGTTTCCGTACCACACCAGCAGCTCCTGGTCCGGGGGGATCATCTGCCAGGCAGAGGCCGAGAGGTCAGGGGGGCCACGTGCTCCGGGGATGTCGAGCCCTCCGCCCCCAGGCGTCCTTGGCCTCTCTGTCCCGGGTGCACCCCACAAGCATGTCCAGCCAACCTGATGGCCACAGGACAGGAAGCTTGTGGGGCTGGGCCTGGGGTCCAGGGCTTGCTAACACCGTCCTGAGGGGGTCCTGGAGACAGCTCTGTCCCGAGCACGGGCCGCCTCAAGTCCCCCGCGCGCCCCCTACACGCTCTGCACAGCTCGATGCTCACACTTGGTGCAGGGCGCACAGCCTTCCACGGAGCCCAAGAGGAGAACTACAGCGCAGGCAGGGTCTGCTGCCTCGGAAACCGGGCTCAGTGACATCACAGGGTAAGAAGACCTGTCCAGAGACCTCCCAAGGGACTCTGGCCTCGGTGCAAGTCAGTCACTTCGCCCAGGCAAGAATTCAGAGGCCCCGCCAGGGACAGCAGACGAGAAAAGGGACGCTGGACCATCCTGAGGCCTGGCCGAGACACCTGCCCTGGGGCCACTGGACAGAGCCGGACGCCCCGGCCACAGCAGCCTCGGGTCCCCAGTAGGTACCCTTTCAGGAGAGCCCACTAGGTGTCTGAGGCCACCCAGCACAGGTTCCAGAGAGAAGGGCCTGGACTGGGGTGTGGCCTGCCAGCCACCGGAACTCTGTGTCAGAGCCAAGAACCCCCAGATCCCGGGGTCCAGGAGCTCTGCTGACACCGAGGGGAGGGGTGAGGGAGGGTAAGGAGCCTTGGCGACCCTGAGGCTCAGCCCGGGCCACCAGGCCCCTTCCTGTGACCCCACGGCCCACGGGCTTCAGTTCAGGATGTGCCGGGCTCTGGCTTCTCCAGTGGGCCAGGAGCAGCAGCTCTCTGCGGTCTGGGCGTGCACGGTGGTGCTGGCTGTCCAGGAGGCCAGCGGGAGAGGGGTGGACAGGAGAGCCTGGGAGCCACTGGGCGCAGGCATGAGGGCGGTGTGAGCCAGGCCCATCCTGAGCGGAAGGAGGAGCACAGCAGCAGGAGACAGGAGGGGGAGAAAGAGGAAGGGGCGGAGAAGAAGGAGATCAAGAAAGGAGTAAAAAGAAAAATGGAGGGGAAGGGAGGAGAGACTACTACACCCCAAAGTGGATGCCGGACTGTAAATGCTTCCATGAACTGACAGCGAAGGAAACCACTCGACAGGATGGCGCAGATGGGCCGTCACCAGGTCCCTCTGACCTTAGACATGTCACTTTGCCCCTCAGCAGCCCTGCTGTGTGAGTCCCCTCGAGCGCTGTCCCAGCCCGGCTTCACGTCTCAGCCAGAACCCGCCGTGGGTACTGTGCCTCTGACGCCCTCGGCCACAGGCCCTGCACCCGTTCCCTGGGTGGCCGGGGCGCACAGGGCTCCCGCCAGCAGCCCCACCTGCCTCATGCCAAGGGCCTGCCCTTTCCTCAACTCTGAAGCAGGGGCGGGCACATCGTCCTGGCTCCCTGCCTGGCGTCGGCCGCAGAGTCCAGGCTCTCAGCCTCCTGCACCACCAAGACTAGGAAATGCTGGGGCTGTCCTCCAGGCTGCCACCTCTGTGGGGTGTAGGGACATCACATCCTGAAGGCGCCTGCAGGTGGCACAGAGCCCTGGCATGGCAAAACCCAGCATGTGGAGCTTTGCCTTCCCGGCCCAGGAGGAACACCAGCTGGGCCTGGACATGCCAAGGACAGCAGCCCCAGGCAAGTGCCACACCATCCAGCTCCGCCGGTCCTCCAGTAAAAGCCGCCGTTCAGGCGCAGCAGTGGACAGAGGCCCAGGGGCCACGGCTTTCTCAGGGGCTGGCACTGCACTGACACATCTGGGAACAGGCTCTGAGTGAAGATAACAGCTCTTACTAAATACAAAGTAAATGTGATGAGGGCCAGGGATTTAGCTCAGTGGTTCCGGCACCTGCCTTGGAAGCACAAGGTCCCTGGGTTGATCCCACATACAGCAATGCCAAGCATAGTGGCTCATGCCCACCAGCATTCAGTACCACATACCACAGTGCTGGGTGTGGTAGCTCACACCTGTAATCTTAGAATTCAGGAGGCAGAGCCAGGAGGATTGCTGTGGGTTCGAGGCTCCCCTGGGCTATATAGTGATGAGTTCAGGGCCAACCTGAACTACAAAGTGAAACTCTGTCTCAAAAAAAAAAAAAAAAATATAGCAAAGTAAATGTAATGAGCTAGGCATGCTGGCCTGCGCCTGACATACCAGCACACAGGAGCCTGAGGTAGGAGGAGCACCCCAAGTTCAAAATCAGCCTGGGCGGGGCCGGGGAGTTAGCTCAGTGGTTCCGGCGCCTGTCTTGCAAGCGCAAGGGCCCGGGTTCGATTCCCCGGTAACCACATAACAATACTGGGTGTGGAGACCCACACCCAGCAGCAACCAGTACCACATAGCACAGTGCCGGGCGTGGTGGCTCACGCCTGTAATCCCAGCACTCGGGAGGCAGAGGCAGGAGGATTG
>PVIR01024610.1:0-25727 GCA_004026965.1 Petromus typicus | reverse complement strand
CAAGAAGATTATGTTTTTAAGCCATCACTTCAGCAAATAATAAACTTAAGTTACATGCCTGATTAAGTTGCATTATATTTTATTATACAAAATCTTTTTTAAAAAATCAGCTTTAAGAAATTTACCAAGCTAGTTAATAAATGTAATCCAGTTATGTATTCTGAACTACAAGAAAGCAAATTCTTGGTTAATGAATGACTCTGTTGAATGATATGATCTTTTAAACTCTCCAACAGAAGGTGATTGAGTGGAATAGATGAGCAAGCTCAAGTATATTTAATATCTGCTGTAAATTCCAAGTGTACTAACAAGATCGTCCCTGATCATTTCCTTCAACTCAGCTCCCTGATGGCTCGGAGATACCGCTGCCTCCCATCCTGTTGGGCAAACTGGGCAGCGATCCGCAGAAGAAGACAGTGTGTATCTATGGGCATCTGGACGTGCAGCCCGCGGCCTTGGAGGATGGCTGGGATAGTGAGCCCTTCACTTTGGTGGAGCGAGACGGTGAGGGGCAGAGCAGGAAGGTCCTGCCCGGGGCTCACTCCTCCTCTCATGGAAAGGAGTCCATACGTGTGGGTCTTCTGGACTTCCTTTGCTATTGGCTTCTTTTCCAGAATACAATCTGAATAGGTCCATGGAATCTTCAAGGCCTGTAATCTAATGCATCATCCCAAAGGGTGTTGCTTCTGGGGAGCATTTTAGTCACTACACTGCAGAATGTTCTAAAGGCAGCTGTGTTTCCTGGACCCCTGCCTGCCCTGGTGAGGTAGGAGTGAGGAAAGCTCATTCATGCAGAGCCTCCAAGGCTAGGCACCGGCAGGCACTGTAAACTGTAGAGCCTCTTGGGCCAAGCGCCAGCAGACATGGCAGGACCTGTGAAGGACACACTGGAGTCTGGCCTCTTCTTCCTATCCCCTCTTGGAATAAATATCCTTTACCTCCATTTCTGAACTTGCACATGTTTCTCTGTATGGCAGTCAGTATAGCTGTCCCTTCATTTGCATCTTGCCCCTGGAGGCTGAGTCCAGACCCCCTTCTCTAATTACATACAGATTATATCACATCTCTTCTGCCTTGGTGTGTAGGATGTGCATGACTTAGATTATAAAATCATTTTCCTTAAAGAAATATCTGTAAAAATTAGCCCTTACCCTTGTCTATACCCTGCTGTCATTGTTAACCTACAGCAGATTGGAAAGTTAATCTCCCACATGGACTTGGCCTTCGCTCCACTTGAGTGTTAGACCTTGTGTCTGCTTTGTGGTTCTTTACCTCATCTTTGAATCTCACCCTTTCTGGTGTCTCACTGGAAGAGGCACTATCTTCAAGGGTCGTCCTGTCCCTGTGCCAGCGCTCCATGGTCCCTTCACCGAGGCCCTCCCAAACGCTTGTTTATGTTGTCCTGTCAGCCCCCACAGTCCGTATTTCTTCCAGACCTCTTCTGTACTTCTCTCAGAGTGACCCCAGCATGCCACTCTGTCTTGACTCCTCTGAAAAGAGTCAGATCATTGTAGAAAGTCCTCCCAGACCCCTCTCTGTCCACCTTTCCTTCCTTGTTCCTCTCCCACCTGTGCCCAGCCAGCCACAAGGACCCTGGGATCTGACTCTGTGCTGTGGGCAGAGCCCCTGCCCTGTGCTTATTGGCTGTGCATCAGTACCTGTCACCCATGCCAAGTCCTCACTGAGGCCTCCCTCTGTACCCAGACAGATGGACACACACACACTCTTTCTACAGATAAGAATAGCTCTCCTTCCTGTGAGTAACCTGCATGGTACACATCCAACCCAAGGCCTCAAGCATGCTAGGCAGGCTCTTTCCCACTGAGCTCTGCCCCAGCCCTGCTCTCAGTGCTGCTACTGGACAGCTTCCCAGCCTCGGCATCTCCCTCAGCTTCAGAAGCAGATGCGGGAAGGGAGTCACGTGACTGATGACGCTGGCTGGAAGTTGTGCCATGTCAATTTGTTTTCAGCATAATAATTAAAATGATAAAGTCAGTAGTAAAGATGAAAATTCTTGGGCCGGGGATTTAGCTCAGTGGTTCCAGCGCCTGTCTTGCAAGCGCAAAGACCCGGTTCGATCCCCAGTTAACCACATACCATACTGGGCGTGGAGACTCATGCCCAGCAGCAATCAGCACCACATACCACAGTGCCGGGCGTGGTGGCTCACGCCTGTAATCCCAGCACTTGGGAGGCAGAGGCAGGAAGATTGCTATGATGTGAGTTTGAGGCTGAGCTCAGCGCCAGCCTGAACTACAAAGTAAGACCCTGTCTCAAAAAACCTAAAAAAAAAAAAAGATGAAAATTCTTTTCTTTGTCAGTGTCAGAGTTGGAGTGGGGAAGGAGTTTGTGGTGCTTTTATGAGCACAGTATGTGTGGCTCCTAAATGTGGCTCAACTTCTTTTCATGTTGCCACCAGCTGCCCTTGGGAAATCGTTTTTAGTGAGCTAGCGACTGGTCGGGTTTCCTGGAATTGGATTTTAAGTATCTGTCCTACGTTAGTAGAATTGTAGCCCTGGCCAGTCACTGTGACAAGGAAAGGGTGACTTGGAGGCACCTGTGTGGCATGCCTTATTGACCACCAGTAATGCTCTGTGGATTCTGGCAGTGGTGTTGAGTGAAGAGAAGTCTTTACCATGGACAGCTGCGTGTGGTTGTGCTAAGATGTTATCAGTGGTTCACTTGAGATATGCTCCTTTCGAGTTCTCTACATCCTAATTCTGTATTTGCTGATTGCTATTGTAGGTAAGTTGTATGGGAGAGGTTCAACTGATGATAAGGGACCAGTAGCCGGCTGGATGAACGCCCTCGAAGCCTATCAGAAGACAGGACAGGTACGCCTCCATGCTGCATTCTGCCGATTCACTGGGTTCTCCTGAACATAATGTAAAGATTACTAGGTAGGAGAAGGCATATGTCCTTGCCCTTAAGCAGCACAGATGATTCAGATTTAAGATTATTACTCTAATTTAAAATAGTAAAAGGTAATTGTTTTACAGATGCTCAAAGGTCATACTATTGACCAGTCAGCAAGATTCTTGCCAACACATGGAATGTGGGTTCCTCACTTTCTTTCTTCCTTTCTTTCTCTTCCTCTTCTTGTTTTTCTTCTGATAGGAATCAAACCCAGGGCCTTGTGCAAGCTAAGCAAACACTGTATCACTGAGACACATCCCTGGCCCAAAATGTGAATTTTCAATTGACTGTACCATGAGTTTGGTTACTTGCCGGGATGTAACAGGCTTGGTGATGTTGGACAGATTGCTTACTCTAATTGGCTTATATCCTCATAAAGAAAAATTTTATTTTTAAAGAACATATTTCTACAACTCTGAAATATCTGCTCATTGCTGAAAGTTGGTAAAGTAGAGAGAAAAATTGCTAGAATTACAGTCCTCAAAATACTTTGTTACCAAGCTTTTTGGTGGTTTCTAGCTTATAATCATGTTGTGTAGATGATTAATGTGTCTGGTTTCTACCTTGTCTCACTATAAAATAATAAGACAAGCGTTTTTGTGTAAGCATGGAATCTTCAATCTTAGAAGGGTTTCAGATTCTCTTGATCCAGAGGGGAACCTTACACAGCAGGAAACTAATACATAGAACCACCTACAGCCCAGCTAAGTGCTGAACAGATGAACCAGGAAGCCTCGCTTCCTTCCTCCAGAGCTCTCTGGAGCTCTTAGCCCCACAGTGGAGGCATTTGGGAGCCACCAAAGTGACAAAGCATGAACTGGGCAGAGAACCTCCCAGCAGCCCCACTGGTACCTGGTCACTGTCCGGGTCCTGGGACGATATCATGGGGGCTGAAGTGGAGGAAGAGGCCTGGAAAGGGGAGCACCTTTAGTGAACAGTGCTGGGGCAGGTTACAGCCAGGACTCGGAGGCTTGAACCTTGAGACCCCTGCTGTTCCAGGGCCTGTGGGGCTCTGGCAAGTTGCCTGGCTCATATGCAGCCTCCTTTTCTTCTCTGGGGATGGGGCTGCCTGTCTCTCCCTGCAGAGCAGGGAGGGCACCTGGGAAATGATCCAGCTCTGGGGCAGTGTGTCCAGTGACCGTTGAGCTCCCAAAACCCAGCCACTGCTTCTGGATAGAGAGCTGTGCTGGTACTGCAAGAAGGCCTTGTCTGTCATCCTCACATCAGCAGAGGCTCTTTCTGCCTCAGTGAGGGTTCAGGGGAGCCTTTGGCGCTGAGCTCTTTGTCCCTGTGTCACAGAGAGGACAGTCCAGGCTTCCCTGGGCGCTGCCCCTTGGTTCACGCTAGGCGCCCATGGGGACCTCGGGTTTCCCTCCCATACTGGAACCTGCCCTGCAGACCAGTCTGTGCCTGGGGCTGGTCTGGCAAAGGTCAGATATTTAAAATGTATAGTTTCAAAACATTTATTGCTCCTTGTCTGTCACTTCTGGAAGAAAGTAAGGAAGCTGAGTCCCTCTCCTGCCCTTTCCCTGTCACAGGAGATTCCCGTCAATGTGCGATTCTGCCTGGAAGGCATGGAGGAGTCTGGCTCGGAAGGCCTGGACGAGCTGATTTTTGCCCAGAAGGATACCTTCTTTAAAGATGTGGACTACATTTGTATTTCCGATAACTACTGGCTGGGGAAGAAGAAGCCCTGCATCACGTACGGTCTCAGGGGCATCTGCTACTTCTTCATCGAGGTACGAGGCTGAGTGAGCTCATTCACCCTTAAGTCTCCTTATTTTTCAGTACCCACCAAAAAGTCGCTCACAGATGAAGAACCGCAGAGCTTGCTGAATATCCTACTTCTTGGGTTCCATGAAATAACACCCTGGTATACGTGGACAGTAGTACTTCGGATGATTACAAGTCCATCTCTTAGTGTTGTCAAATTAGGCCGTTCTTGTGATGTTATCTTGGAGCAGATGAGAAGAGATTAAATGTCAGTCTCTGAGAAGACTGAGGCATGTATGGAGCATTTGAAAAACACTTCCTTTTTAAATTTAAAATGTTCTTGTGTTAGTGCTGAATCTCGATCAGTGTCTGAGTTATCTCGAGGGAACGGAGACTGTCTTAATTACGTTGCTCATTGCTCCCAGCACCCACAAGTTATTTCAACTCGCAGTTCGCAGAGGTTTCTGTACTTAGTCAGCTGGGCTTTATTTTGTTTACTTTTATTTTCAGAGACAGGGTCTCACTTTGTGATTCAAACTGAACTACACTCTGAACTCACTATGTAGCCCAAGCTAGCCTTGAACTCATAGCATACTCCTGACTCTGCCTCCTGAGTGCTGGGATTACAGGCCTGAGCCACCACACCCAGCCTCATAGAGGGCTGGTTTTAAGGCTGGGTAACATGACAGAGGGGCATCACCAAGGTGACAGAGTTCATGGCACAGCAGGGCAAGCAAGGGGCAGCAAAGCAGCAGCAGCAGTAGCAGGCAGCAAGAGCAGCAGAAAGCCTCCCTTCGCAGGATGCCCACCTTTGGGGTGATGCCACCCATACTCAGGTTGGGGCACCCTTAATTCCATCATCTCACCCTAATGTACATTCATACTCCCCAGTGCAGCCACCTTCAAAACTCTCCACCTATGATCATAGGCTTTGGGGGCTGCCTGGAAGACACAAGCATAACAGGGTCCTCCAGGAGATGAAGAGGAGCCATGGTAGGATGTAGCGTGGACAGCCCTGAACCCCAGCCAGGCTCTGCTGCTCTCTGTCTGCCGAGTGACTGCTCGTTTCCCCCTGCACAGGACCTGTGGTGGTTAAAGTAGATCCTGTCTGAAAGGGTCTGTTAGCACCTGAGCACCACAGAAAGCATGGCCATCACTACATGGGACACATGCTGTGGTCATGGCACGGCTACACAGCTTACAAGTGACCCTGGGTTGTGAGGGAATGTTCTTCCTGTTTCCCCACATGGGGCCACACAGCTATTGGTTACCTTACCTGGTGATAGGACTAGTCATGGGAGGAGAAGGAGCAGGTAGACCAGAACCCCAGTACTTGGCCTTTGGTCCATGTTGGTCATATGCATGTTAGGTGTGGCCCTCATAAGAGGTAGGTGCAGGGTCTTCGTGAGAAGATGGGTCCTTTCTTTCTTTGGGACAAGACCCCACATGCTAGGGAGGTTAACGTGCAGTGTACACTCGCTTGTGCCCAGCATGCCTGGTTTATCTGATGAGTACATCCAGTGTGCCTGGGGCTGGCATTCCTGTACCTCTAGTTAGCATTCCTAGTGCCTGTTAGCACATCCAGGAGGGTTTTTTGCTGTATAAGTTTTCTAAATGAAGAAATGCCTTGCTTTGCTACTTAAGAGAGCAGATCTTGTGTCAGGTCTTATGAGCGCTCTTTGTTCAGTCTGTGTCATATGATAAAAATAAGCCCCCATAAGCAGCCAAATAAAGTGGCCTTTGTTTCCATCTAGGTGGAATGCAGTGACAAAGACCTCCATTCTGGGGTATATGGCGGCTCGGTCCATGAGGCCATGACGGATCTCATTTCGCTGATGGGTGAGTGCAGGTTTGGCACCATGTCAGTCAGTACTTTGTGAGCTGGGAAAGTGGACGAGGCCTTCTGTCCAGGCTGTCTGTCATCAGCTCCTAGTGCTTCCTGGTGTTCTTCGTGAACTGACTCCTCTGTCTCTAATCAGATTCCTTCCCTGTCTCCTCTGCTAGCTTGTTGTTAAAAGGCCTCTGTGGTTCATCTCTGCCTCTGCCCTCTTCCTGTTCTTTCTGGGACCCTCTGGGCCTTCTTACCACATGCTAAAGCTGTGCCCCACTTCCCATCCCCCCAGGATACCCCAGGTCCCATCCAGCCTGCCCAGAAGTCCATGGGAGACCATCCTTCCCTGGACACTGCGTTTTATGTCTCTCAGAAGGCATTTGCTTTGGTCTGTTTTTTTATAACTGGCTATATGTGGGTCCCCCGGCTCAGCCAGTTCCTGCAGAGCAAGAGCCACACATAGTTCTCTGTTCTGGATCTTCCTGGTGTAAGACCAAGTGAGCTATTGTGACCACATACAATTCTTGGAGCTCTGTCTTTGTCGCTCCGAGGATAGGGCAAGGGTTGCCATTTCTGAGGTTGGTTTGGCTCTGTCTCATCCCCAATTTTCTTTCCTCAACTTGAGAGCAGCATGTTTCTTGTAAAGTATGTGTTAAACACAAATATTGTACAGTGAGGAGGTTTTAGAATGAATCTGTTTGGATTAGGCTGCTTGGTTAATATCCCAGTGTGTGACTAAGGAAAATTTTGGAGGAATTTTTACCTCTTCCTTGAGTTCTTTATTCAGAAAGTGGGAATAGCAGCCCTGCTCACCTTGTTAGGCTAGTGTGATAATTAATTGACCTCCTGGAATAAGGTAGTTGAGAAGGTAGCAGGCTCCCTAATGTCACCGTCAGAGCCATCCACTGATTCTCCTGACTTTCTGTTTCTCACTTGGCCGGAAGGGTGAGCCGTGAGTCCCCTGTGCCTGACTTCCTGGAATTGCTTGGCTGGGAACAGCTAATCTTTAGCCTTAACTGAGCATTTGAACCTTTTGTGGCCTCCCTCAGGCTCTCTGATAGACAACAAAGGGAAAATCCTCATCCCTGGCATTAATGAGGCCGTCACCCCCCTGACCAATGAGGAGCATAAGCTCTACGACCACATCGACTTTGACATGGAGGACTTCGCCAAGGACGTCGGGGCTCAGACCCTCCTGCACAGCTGCAAGGTGCCACGGGGCTGGGGTTGCTCCCTCAGGCCTCCCAGGTCCCCCATGTCCCACGTCCAAGAGCTTCTCCTGGGCACGCGCTTAGCAGTCATCAGATGATACAGACATCTGGAAAGCAAAGGTGTTTAAATGTCAGAATCCACTTTTTCTAGGTAAAAAATGGAAGTAGTACTACAGGCCATCTGTTGGCAAGTAGCTTCTGTTTGTTTGGGCTTCTTCGGTGATTTCTTTTTTTTTTGAGACAGGGTCTTGCCTTGTAGTTCAAGTTGGCCTCTGAGCTCAGCCTCAAACTCACATCACAGCAATCCTCCTGCCTCTGCCTCCCAAGTGCTGGGATTACAGGCGTGAGCCACCACACCTGGCACTGTGGTATGTGGTACTGATTGCTGCTGGGCGTGAGTCTCCACGCCCAGTATGGTATGTGGTTACTGGGGGATCGAACCCTGGTCCTTATGCTTACAAGACAGGTGCCAGAACCACTGAGCTATATTCCCGGCCCTCTTCAGTGATTTCTTTAGCACTGATCCCCAAAAATTAGTTGAGCCATGCTTAACAAGGCCTAGTGGTAAGGTAGAAGCTGTTTGCACCAAATATTTACTTAACTGTGACCCTTCTCTTAGGAGTTTACTTCTTGATGTATATATTATGGATACGAATTCGGAGACTTCTTGTACCTGGAACTAATCAAATGCAGCAGCAGCCTCAGCTTCTAGGCCCAGGGATGGGAGAGGGATGGGCTGGGTTGGGGACAGGACTGTGGGCCTGCCTGGGGAGGGTGATCAGGCCTGGAGTGGCTTGGCCTGGTGAAAGTCCTGCAGAGAGTGAGGGAAAGAGTGTGGCGTATGCAGAAATGCAGTGTGCTCTTTGAGGACTGAACTCTTAGATGGGAGAGCAGGTTAGAGCAATGTCACAATAACCGCTCCTAAGGCCGCTAAGGCTGACAAGTTCCTTTTAGGAGACTGACAACCTCTTGCCAGCCCTCCTCAGGTGAGTCCCACGTCTGTACTTCCTTCCATGTCTGTCAGGCCCCTAGCCAGGCCATATCTCAGATGACATCCCACCTAAGCAAGGAAGATTGCCTCTGACCCCCTGTGTTGCGATTCTACAGAAAGACATCCTGATGCACCGTTGGCGGTACCCATCCCTCTCCCTCCATGGCATCGAAGGCGCCTTCTCTGGGTCTGGAGCCAAAACCGTGATTCCTAGGAAAGTGATTGGCAAGTTCTCCATCAGGCTTGTGCCAGACATGACCCCTGAAGTTGTCAGCGAGCAGGCATGTGACGCCAGGGGCCACTGCTGGGGGTCTGGGGCTGCTGTGTCATCAGGGATTTTGAGGAATGGAATGCTTTTACTGGGGCTGAAACCCAGCCCCTCACATAGCATTTCTTTTGCCACACAGAAGGCTATATGACCAAGCGTTACTCATAAGGCACCTTGATTACTATTGAGGTATGCCACAGGCTCACCTCTGCCCCCACCCTGTGGCTGGTCAAATACTTACTTTGAGTAGATATATCAAGTAGGAGTCCAGGAGAGCTGCCTTTCATGCTGATGACGGGCAGAAGGAAGGATTTCAGTAACTCAGGTCAGCTACACTCATGGAGCACTCACCCTAGATGAGACCAGGAAGATTTCATGCTGAGATGGACTCAGTCTTCCCTACTAGGAAGAGGAGACGGAGGCCTGTTATCCATGGGAGAGCTGAGATTTTTGTCTGGGGCCATGTCCTTGGGTCAGCTCATAGATCCACTGTACATCTGGATGAGATCTAGCTTGTAATCGCTTTTATAAAGTCTATTAGTCTGCTAGGGTTGCTGTAACAAAATTCCATAGACTGGGTGATTTAAATGACAATAGTTTATTTCTCAAACTTCTGGAGACTGGAAAGTAAGGTCAGAGTGCTAGCAAATAGTATGTAGTTAGGCTCCACTCCCGGCTTCCTGATACCTCCTCACTGTGTGCTTCTGTAGTAAGGTAGGTGATATCAGGCGTGTTCAGGATGGTGTGAGATTCTTACAAAGACACTAATCTAATTAGGGCCCCACCCTTTTGACTCATTCAACTTTACTTCCACAAAGGCCCTATCTCCAGGATCAAGACAGTGAGGTTTACAGTGTCAGCATAGGAATCTTGGAGGGATACAAACATTCCATACATAACATAAAGCAAGACAGAACTATTTTGGGAAATTTAATTATTATCATCATTTAGAACACCTAAGTAAATTGCTCAAAATTAAAACATTGCCTTTCAAGTTACTGGATTTTGTATTTTAAGTCGGTCTCCATTCC
This sequence comes from Petromus typicus, assembly GCA_004026965.1. Lineage (NCBI taxonomy): Eukaryota > Metazoa > Chordata > Mammalia > Rodentia > Petromuridae > Petromus > Petromus typicus. Next base: position 15,766 of record PVIR01024610.1, on the reverse strand, counting down.
CGTTGTCATAGTGATACAGATCAGTATTCAGGAGCAGAAAATAAGACTCATTTTAGACTTGTTGTAGACCCTTTAAAGACTCAGTGTAGATTGGATATAGATCTGTGTGGACTCATCATACATGACTCCCAATAGACCCATTGTAAATCATGAACATTGGATCAAATGCCAAGCATATTAAATATTGTGTGTCTCTTCTGTTTGTGGATCAGGTTACAAGCTACTTGACCAAGAAGTTTGCTGAACTGCATAGCCCCAACAAATTCAAGGTGTACATGGGCCATGGTGGGAAGCCTTGGGTATCTGATTTCAACCACCCGCATTATATGGCTGGAAGAAGAGCCCTGAAAACAGGTTGGCACACTCTTTAAGGATGGATGCCAGGGCCCTCAGCATTTCTAAAGACTCTTCTTTGCCATGTTGGGCACCCAGCTATGTTTGCAGTCCTCTTGAGGAAGGCCTGTGGGATGAGGCCTGGGCCACTAGCCAACTCCTTTGGGGCAGTATTGTAGCTATTTTGCTTACTGCTGAGATAAAATACTGGATACCCAAAGTTAAATGTGGAAATGTTTATTTCTGGTCACAGTGTGTAGAGGTTTCAGTGCATAGTCAGCTGGGTTCTAAGGCAGGGCAATCTGGCAGAGGGGCATTGCAGGAGAAACAGTCCATGGCATGGCAAGCACAAGGCAGTGAGCAGCAAAGCGTCCACAGCAGCAGGCCTGCCTTTCTTCTGTTCATGAATGTTCCATCTAGGTTATAAGCCTACTGATTGGTGCCACCCACCCTCAGGATGGGGCTTCCATTATTCAGACCCTCAACCCAGCACTGTATGACCCATAATCTATATTTATAAATCCTAGTCCAGCCTGTGAGTGTGTAAAGCTTTGGGGGACGTTTGGATATAAGTCACAGTAGGCCGGGCTGCTATCTTCGAAGTCTGGACTTAGTACTGCTTAGTAAATATTGCCTCTATGGCTGATCTCCAGCCTCAAGACCTAAAAATTTGCCATTTTTCTTGTTTCGTTTCCCCTAGTTTTTGGTGTTGAACCAGACTTGACCAGGGAAGGTGGAAGTATTCCTGTGACCTTGACCTTCCAGGAGGCCACAGGCAAGAATGTGATGCTTTTGCCAGTGGGGTCAGCAGATGATGGTGCCCACTCCCAGAATGAGAAACTCAACAGGTGAGATTCCAGGACTTAGATCCTGAAGCCAGGTTGGTTTGAGAGTTATTACTGCTAAGAGAAGTGAGTAGAGTATTGCAGGACCACCCTTCCTCCACGCTGTACTTGTGGGTAAAAACTTCTGTTGGAGTTGGGACAAGGCCTTGGAGGTAGCAGTTTTTGAAAACAAGGTTCGACCAGTGTGTTATGTTCATTGCTTTCTTCATCTACCACTGATAAAGCCCTCTCTACCTTTCCCTCCTGAAAAATTATAATATCATTACTAACTGCTTAAGCTGCCTTTACACATTTTGGTTTAAGCAGATATGATGGGGATTTCTCTGACCACAGGACACAGATCCTCTGCCTAGTGACAGGAGAGATCCAGATAGATGGGGCTGTGGACCGTACAGAAAGAGGCTTCCTGTTCCTGGGGCTGCTGAGGAAGACAGGGAGCAAGGCCTATCTTGGGTGACCAGATAGACAGTCAGGACTAGGAAACAGCAGAGACTGTACTTGAGGATGTGGTTAGAGGAGTCAGAGACCTGCTTACTAGCATACAAAGTGAAGGCCTGGGTTGTAGAAAGAAAGGAGGGGCCCCAGGACAAGTAAAGCCATCAAGATACAGGGTGAGGCTGCTACAGTCTTAGGTTAAGGCAGGATTGGTTCCTCAGGTGGGAGGGTGGTCAGATTGGACCTGCAGTTGAGAATCAGGGATTGTGTTATAAAGAGAAGCAGATTCCAAGCCAAGATGGGGGATGCTCCCCAGAAAGAAGTAGCCTATGCCTCGGGAGGCGAGTCTGTGTACCCAGATGCTGACACTACATGACACCAGCTGACGTGGTGATTCATCCTTCTATTCAGGCATAACTACATAGAAGGAACCAAGATGCTGGCTACATACCTGTATGAGGTGTCTCAGCTGAAGGACTGAGAGGCCATTTTCCATGGAGTGCCACATCTCTGCCCTCTCTCCTTGCACTTTCCCTCTCTGACTGGCTCAAGAAAGTGGAAATCCTTCCCCCTGTTTCCTACTGTCAGGGCAGGCACAGACTTCCAAGAAGGGCCACGTGTTCAGCTACTGTATGGGTGGAGTTGGACGTGTTTGGCCGTTGGGGACATGTAGTCCTGGTGGTTTAGCAGGACTAGCTGGCTGGCCCCTGGGTAGATTCTCAGAAGTGGCCAGTGTGACCAGATCTCCAGAAAAGAAGAGCACCTGAGGTTCAAAGCACAACCTGTGGAGGTGCTGGCTGCCGCGGACTGGGACAAACTGGACTTAGCGCTCTCTGCCTGTGTTCTGCCTTCTCTGTCAGGTGACTCGCACCTGGGCCCTTCAGAAATGAGATTAGAAAGTTCAAGGGCTTCTTCTTCCCCTTCAGTGACCCCTTGCTGTCACACAGTTCTGTCTTTCTCAGGACTTTTAACTGTTGCCTGTGTTTACTGTCTGTTACCTGCCCTCAAAACCTAACAGTCTTTGTGGAAGGAAGACTGATCCATCTCATCTGTGTTGCTTAATAAAAGTACAAATGAAGCTTCTGGAGGAATTGCTGTGTCTGACTTCTTTGTGGAGCGCGTGTATTTGTTGTGTGTCTTCTGAACTGTGAAACACATGTGCTTGTCTGCTGGCATCTGGTTTCCCTGTGAAGCACATGTGTCCTTTGATATAGCTCACGTTTTTGTAGAACACACTTACGCTTTTCAGGTAGTCTGGGCAACTCAGCTTTCCTAGGTAAGCGTGCTACCCTCCCCAGGTGCATAAAAGAGTGATCATTTGTCATTCCTTATGTGCACAAGGTAAGCATACTACCTTCCCCAGGCATAAAAGAGTGATCATTTGTCATTCTTTATGTGCACAAGACAAGTGGTCTGTCCCTGTGTGGTCCCTAATACTACTAGGTTGAGGTCAGTGTGGTTCAGACAAGAGAACTGATGAAATATATAGCTGATATCAAAGACCTAAGAATATACTTTGGTAAAAGGAACCAGAGCTCCTTGGAGAGAAGTGGTTGATCCTAGGGCTGAGGCAGCAAAAGTACTAAATCTGGAACAACTCCTGGTGGCAGAAAGTCACAGCAGAGGATGTAGGAGCCAGCCTGGAAGAGCACGATGGCCAAAGAACAATTGGAGCAAGAAAATGATAAATAGTGTAAAATTCTAGCCCACAGAAGAAATAACTGCCTGTATATCTCTAGTAGTACAAATAAAAGACGAGTAAGATGAGAGGCAAGGCCGCTTGGAGAATTCTAGTTCAGCATTGTAAAATTATTCATTTGCTGCACCAAATGAACACTGAAACAGGTGCACAGATGTTTAGAATCAGAGTATTTTCCCAGCCTGAAAGTAGGTTCCCAGGATTTTAATCTGCAGGGGAAAATAGTGTCTTCATAGTAGTAAAACCTAGTAGACTCATGGAAACCATCTGGTTAGCTTTTTGAATATGGCAGCTCCAGAGACCCTAGACAGTACCTTGGGGAGGGCATGCATTCTTACAACCTTAAGCTTTTTGTGCAAAAATATTAGACAAACTGATGAAACTGGAATAAGACCTGTAGTGTCAGACTCATTTCTTTGTTCTGGTCATTTTTCTATGATCATGTAAGGTACTAGCTGGGTGAAATATATATATACATTCACCTACTTTTGCAACTTTCATATATGTCTCTGACTTCAAAGTGGAAATTTAAAGAGAAAAAGGCTCCCAGCAGAGCTGCCCCAGCCCTTGGTGTCAACATGCTCAGTGCTCCACCTCTTAATTCCATCAGGACCATAAGAAATATTTTCAGCTTCCAGTCCTGTGAAGAAAATTACCTGCTGTTTCTTTCAGAAACCTCAATAGCTTCTATGTTCTTGTGGACTCTAGTTGGTCATGAGCCCATTACAAGCAGTTTTGCTGGAGTATTTTCAGATGCTTAAGAGTGGAAATGGAATGTGTAGTCCATAGAATCCAACAACTGGAAGAGCAGATCCAGGAAGCAGACACGGCTGAGATTACACACTCAAAGGAGCCTGTAGGGAGACAGCGTAAGGACATTGCTGATGAGAAGATGGCCAGAGCCCCACTCCCAGCAGAGAGGCCGCAGTGATGCCCAATGGCAGGACTCAATGGAAATCTGCTCTCAAGAAGACTGCACCAGGAGGCTGACAGCTGACAGCACTCCATTATGAAGCTTCCCAAGGAGGGCACCAATGGAAGCAGTTGGCATCTGAGTGCTGCCAGCTGCCATGAACTGTGGGTAGGGGGTCTGGGGACACAAACTGCAAGAGCCATCACTGGCAGGAAACTGCAGGAGGAACTTATTCTACTTAGTTTCTCTGTGGCTGCCTAAAGCCAAGAATCAGCAGTGAAAGTGTTCTTGTACGTTTTTAAATATCAGCTTGATTTTGTAGAGTGTATACCTATTGGGTTCACTTTGCTGTTTTAACTCAGATCAGAACATGGGTAGAGCTTCTTACTCAGCACTTAATAGAATTGAGTGGTGATATTGGAGGTCACCTTTTCAGGCCTGGGGCCCATTTTTAGCATCTTCATTCCCCATGTGACCCTCTGCCCTAGAATCTCCAAATCTTTAGGAGCCAGAAGATCCTCCTCCCTTCCAAGTGCCCTCCTCCTTGTCACTGCTCCTTTCCTGGAGGAATATTTCTGGAAAGAAGACAATCTCATACTGGTCATTTTACATGCTTGAGTGATCCGGAACTTGTGCTTTCTCAGGAATTTTTGTACTTTAACTACCTAGTTAAGGGACACAGCTGAGTTCAATGTTAATGAAATGGCCAGTGTTCCGTAACACAGTTCTGGGGGAGAAGCTCTTCTGTGAGGGGGATCAATCAAAAGCTTGTCCCACATTGTGATCACAGCAGAAAGTTGGCCACTGAGAAGAACACAACAAATTCATCTGATTTAGGGAGACAGTGCCACATTCTTGACTTAGAGGAGAATGAGCTCAGTGGAGAAACTGACCTGAAAAACAGTGAATTGCTCTTCATGTCACTCTTTGAATCTGTCAGGAAAATAAAAAAAGTATGCTAGAAATATTCAGGGTCCTTTAACAACCGTGGGTTTAATTAGGGAGATATAGACAAGCTGTTGCAGCCAAAAATAACAGCAGTTTGTCCATGAAGATTTATGCCATTGTTATGTAAAAGTCTGCAGGACATCCGGGCCTGTATGATGGCAGCCAGTGAGAAGGAGGCAAGATGTGGTCCTTCTCTTGTAGGGCACAAGCCAGAATTAGCAGATGTTTCTTCCATTGGCATCTTAGTGTCCAGAAAGTAATCACATGGCCACTGTCCCTCACATGAGAGGCGGGAGACAGGCCTCATGGGAATCCTGTGACTATAAAGGAGAACAAGTACCAGGAGACAAGTTTTTAGCTTAGCTCTGTTACACTAGTTATACCATGACACCTCTTCCTAGAAGAACAGACAAAATACTTTTAAAGAAGTGAAAGCCATTTTAATTAGATAGGAAGATGTTAAATTATCTGTTTGCCGATGACATGATCTTATATATAAAAAAAACCTGAGAGACTCCACCAAAACCTCAAGACTAATAAATTTAATAAAGTTGTAGGATTAAAAACTAATACACAAAAGTCAGTTCCACTCTTGTGTGCTAAATATATCTGGAAAAGAACTTTTAAAAATGATTCCATTTACAATAGGATCAAAAACAATAAGTACCTGTGGATATATTTAATCAAGAAGGTGAAAAATCTGTATGGTGAAAATTAAAAGATATTGATGGGAGAAAACGAGAACACAAATAAATGAAAAGATATCCTATGTTCATAAACTAGAAATTAATATTAAAATATATATATTGCCCTAAACAAATGATGTGCAACCCCTATCAAAATATCTGGCATTTTTCATTGAAATAACAACAACAAAAAAATCCTAAAGATTTACATTGAACCACAGAGACCCTGAATACTCAAAATAATGTGAAGAAAGGTAAACAAATTTGGAGATACCACACTACCTATTTTCAAACTATACTAAATATCTATGATAATCAAAATATCATAGCATAAAAACACATATAAATGAATAAAACAATACAGAGTCTAGAAACAAACCTACATATGTAGATTTCTAGCAAAGCCAAGAAAACAGTGAAGAAAGGGCAATCTCTTCAGTAAGTGGTGTTGGAATGATTGTATATTCACATGCAGAAGAATGGAAATGGACTTGTCCTACACCTTAAGAAACCTTAAAATGGATGAAAGATTTAAATATTTAAGCTCCCAAAGCAAGAAACTACCAAAAGAAAGCAGGTAAAATTTTCCCTGACATTGGCCTAAGACTACTTCTTGGTCCTGACTAAAATCTCAGGTGATAGAATTAGAAATAAACAATTGAGATTACAGCAAACTAAAAATCTGCTCAACAAAGAATACATCACTAATCAGGAAATGCAAATTATAATACAATGAGACATTACCTCATACTTGTTAGGCTATTTATGAAAATAAAAAATGAGTGTCAAAGAGAATGTGGAGAAAATGGAATCCTTTACACAGTTAGTGGGAATGAAAACTGGTATATCCATTGCAGAAAGGAGTATGGAAATTACTAAAAAAAAATATATATATATATATATGTATATATATATATGTATATATATGTATATATATATATGTGTATATATATATATATATATATATATATATATATATATATAAAATCTTGAATTACTACATGATGGAGTTATCATTCGCCTGGTACATTTCCAAAGGAAATGATATCACTATATCAAAGAAATAGTCATTTCTTTGAAATGAATTATGCATAGTATCTAAGACATAAAAGCAACCTAAATATCTGTCAACAAATGAACGGATAAAGCAAATGTACTATATATAGATAATAGAATATTTTCAGGGTATAAAAAGAAGGGAAATCTGCCATTTGTAACAATATAGATGCACCAGGAGGATGTTCTGGTGGCTTAAAGTAACCCAGACATAGACACATCTTGTTTGATATGTTGTACATATACAGAATCTTAAAAAATCAAACTCACTGAAACTGAAAGAAGAGCGATAGCCAGAGCAAAAGTTTAGAGGGAATGAGGAGAAGGTGTTCAAAGGGCACAAACTTCCTATACAGAGTGAAAAAGTTCTGGGCATCTGGTGTACAGAATGAGTGGTGGGGGTGGGCTAGTTAACGGGATGATTTGCATGTGTTTCCCAACACTGAAGCAGTCCTGGAGGCAACAGTGTTGAGAGGTGGATCCTTGAGGAGGTGACTAGTTCCAGAGACTCTGCCTGCAGAAATGGGTCACGTGGGTTCTGACTGAAGAAGGACTTCAGCTCCTGCCCTCCATCCCACTCTCTTGTATCCACGGTTTCTTCCCTCTGTCTTCTGCATGGGATAATCTTGGGCTTCCAGCTTCCACAGCTGGGAGGATTAAGTCTCTGTTCTTGATGAGTTTTTTTCTTTGATGAAAGAAGGAAGATGCTGGAGAGAAGAATCCTCTGATGGGGATTATGTGGGTTTCTGATGCCCTGGTGTCTGCCTCACATGCTCACCAGGGAGCGCCTTGGCCAGACTGCCATTCTCCTGACGGCCAGGGACACCTTGCCAGTGCTCCATGACAGGGGAAATCAGTTCCGTCTGGGACTCATAGGCCTGGCCCTTCTTTCCAGCCATCAGAATGAGGGGTAACCTTAAAGCAACTGGGGCCTTAGAAGGTCCAGCGCCTTTTCCCAGGCGCCACTGTGCTGGGTGGAGCTTTGGGGAGCTCAGCCGAGAAGTGGAGAGGTGTCAGGAAGGATGAGGTGAGATGTTCTAATCCCAAGACCTCAAATGGGACTGAATTAGAAATAGAGTAAATTGTAAATACATTTTTATTTGTTATTTGTTGAGATAGGGTCCTGCTTTATTGTTCAGGATGGCCTTGAACTTGCAGTCTTCCTGCTTCAGGCTTCTAGGTACTGGGATTACAGATACTAGGATTACAGGTACTGGGTTACCAGTGTTCATCATGATGGCTGGTTCAAATGCCACTATTTACACGAGTAGAGCAGACAATTCAGATGACTGGTGCCCTCATAAGGAAGACAAATTTGGACACACATACACACACACACATGCACACTCACACATATGTGCACACTCACACACACACATGCACACACACACACACACACACATGCACACACACACACACACAGATTGCCGTACATAGATAAAGGCAGAGTCTAGGATGTTGTCTCTGTGTGCCAAAAGTCATCAGCAACCACCAGAAATGGGGAAAAGCCAGGGTCATCCTCTTCTCAGAGCCACTGACCCCTCTAGTTTGGACTAAAGTGCACATTTCTGCTGCCTACACCTCTCCCTTCGCAGCGCTGTGTCATAGCATTCCTGCCTAGAAAATGAACACCCTACCCATGATGCTCTAGCATGAGCCCAGAGCAACAGATTAAGGAGATGGTCTCTGGAAAAGGTGTCTGTGTGGCCTCAGCTCACTCTGCCTGCTGACCTCTATCCAGCACATCTGCTGTTCTGTCTCAAATCTGTGCTAACGAGGTCATGTCCCCAAAGCCCCAGGGAAGCACCCAGGAGCTGCGGCCTGGGCTGGCCTCTGGCCGCTGGCCTCTGGCCTCTAGGAGTGTCAGATGACTTCCTGGCCACTACCTCATCCTGCAATCTGTGCATTACGAAACACATTGTTTCTTCCTCAGCAGTCAGACTAAATGAAGCATCTTTGTTTCCCAGCATGAATGGACTCACTGTATCGGCCTCATCTTCCTTCCGGAGATGGGGTGGGTTGGAACACAGAGAAATATTTAATGGGACCCACTCGTGGTCTCAGTGGGACTTCCTCTTCCAGATTGCTCATACAGTGGGTAGTGCTGACGGCTTCAGAACACCGGTCTGATGGACCCGAAACTCAGGAGAATGGTGAGCAGGTCCTGCAAGGCCCAAGGCCACAGGAGTCAGGGGCTGGATGGTTAGCAGTCAGAGGGACCATGTGCTCAGGGAACCAGTTGGTTGGGCAGGGACATGTCTTGGGTGCCCACAAGGCACTGTACTAGCAAACCATCTCAGGTGCTCAGTGTCCCAGCCCAAGGGGTGTATATTTGGTATTACTTTATCAGTAGTACTTTTGGGTGGTTGTGTGTCCTTAAAAATAGTTATGTGGCAATATTTTCAAGCAGCTTATTTTCAGATTTTTCATGAATTCAGCCCATGAACTTCTGTCTTTCACTTAATATAAGGTTTTCAAGCTTCATTCGTGTTGTAGCACGTCAGTACTTCATTCTTTTTTGTGGTCACTTAACATTTCTTGGCGTGGGGCCGGGGAGTTAGCTCAGTGGTTCCAGCGCCTGTCTTGCAAGCACAAGGACCCGGGTTCGATCCTCGGTAACCACATACCATACTGGGCATGGAGACTCACGCCCAGCAGCAATCAGTACCACATACCACAGTGCCAGATATGGTGGCTTACGCCTGTGATCCCAGCATTTGAGAGGCAGAGGCAGGAGGATTGCTGTGATGTGAGTTGGAGGCTGAGCTCAGGGCCAGCCTGAACTACAAAGCGAGACCCTGTCTCAAAAAACCTAAAAAAAAAAAAAAAAATTCCTGACGTGAAATTATCATTTTTTTTATTTATCCATTTTTAGTAGATTGACATTTGGATTGCTTCTACAGTTTGGATAGTGTGAATAATATAATGCTGCTATAAACATCTGTGTACCAGTTATGTGGATGTATGTGTGCATTTCTCTTAAGAGTATCCCATAGGTAGGAGTGGAACTGTTGTGTCATGTGTTCTATCCTTTAGGCAACAGCCACCAAACCATGTCACATTCTTACAGCCACGTGTGAGGGCTCCAACTTCACATTGTTAGCAGCATGTTACCACACATATATTCTATTGTAATCATCCCAGTAAGTATGCCGTGATGTCTCATGGCATGCTCTGCATTTCCCTGGTGGTGAATGATGTGGAGCATCTTTTCATATATTTTTGGGCCAAGGAATCTGCATTTTTCTGCCACTGGGAATGAACCCAGGGCCTCCACATTTCCAGCCCTTTTTCAGTTTTTGTTGATGTTGTTGTTGTGTTTGTTTGTTTTGAGAGAAGATCTCACTAAGATGCCTAGGCTGCACTCAGACTTGCCAGTCTCCTGCTTCTGGCTCCCAGAGTGCTGGGATTATGGGGCTTTGCTGTTGCATTGAGAAGAATCTGTACTTTTAACAAGCGCCCTCCATCCTACCTGCTACTTGGAGGATTCTTACATGACTCAGCATTTTCAAGTTCAAGCAGAAAAGTATCCCTGGGGTTGCCTTAGATTCCTCGCATATCTGGCTGTCTCAGTTACTTTTTGCTTGCTGGGACACACTACTCCACACCCACAATTTAAAGGAGGAAATGTTTATTTTGGCTCACAATTTGTGGAGGTTTCAGTCCATAATCAGTTGGTTCTGAGGCAGCAGGGCATGGCAGAGGAGAAAGAAGAGCTCATGGCAGAGAGAGCTCAAGAAAAGAGGGAAGGAGACTGTACCTACATAATCCAATCACTTCCTCGTGGCCCCTCCTATGAGCACATGAGCCTTTGTGGGACCTCTAGATATATAACATAATGTGGAGCTGTGTCTCCTGCTCAAAGATTCTCAACCGAAGCTAGAAAAGGCTAGAAAATGTAAGAGTATCAGCAACCAAAACGTTCTTCCAGCAAAAGCTTTCCCCATTTAGTGGGGACATCAGACTGAAGAGAACTATAACCGTCTCTTTCTGCCAACACTCAGTGCTTCATATTAATAGATTTCTAATTCACCACAGAGGGATGCAGGCTTATCCCAGTGTCAGTTGCTAAGTGGAAAAGCACTGCTTGGCTGATTCCCTCCCCAACCACCTGTCCCTGCATCCAGCTCACGGCAGATGTGGAGACCGCGTTGCCACACTGGCTGTCTCACAGCTGTCAAATGCTTTCTTCTATCCCAGCACATGCTGGAAAAGACCTATGTTCAGGGAGGTTTCCACCTCCCTCTCTATCCCAGGTCATGCAGAAGATCTGTACTTGCAGAATTGCTTCAGGTGAGCGCCAGAAATCTGATGGGGAAGACCTGGTACTGTCACCCACCTCCTACCAGAGCGGGATCCAGGGTGTTACTGTGGGAGTGGTGACCACAGCCTGCCCCGTGCCTTGCTCTCTTATTTTAGTAGAAAGTTTCAAACATGCACAACAATGGACAGATGATATGAATCTCCATGGGCCAGTTAGCCAGTTCCAACAAGTATCAACTCAGGGCCTGTCTTATTTGAGCAAAGCCCCATCTCAGCTCCCAGAGAATGCTAAAGTGAGGCAGACGGGGCCTTGATTCATCTGCAGGTCATACAGTGCACACCACAAAGACACTTCACCCACAGCTCAGGCTATCTATCAGGTCCATTTGCTCATTAACCCCTGATGACTACAGGAGGCTGTTTTTGGAGAAAGAAAAAAGGTCCTTTATTCAAAGCTGGCTTGGAGGAGATGGAGGGGCTCAGGCTGCCCTAGATCACCACCTCACCATATCCAGGTGTGCAGGGGTCCTTTATAGTAAGGAAGAGATGGTGGAGGGAGAGGAGAGCTCCAAGCTTGCACCTCCCGCCTCCCTGTGGAAAAGAAACAGCACTTTGATCCCTGGTGCCAGCAGCACCTGCATATTCTGTCCATTTGTCTGGCCTGAGGAGAGGTGGCGGTATTTATGCCCTAGGAAGTCTGAAAAAGTGCTTTTCTCTAAAGGCAAGGTTATAAATTAATTCAAGGATAAAAGGAAAGATGGTAGAAGCTGAGGGGAAGGGGAGGAGAGGAAGGAGATGAGTAGGGAGGGGAGGTGTGGGAATCTAGTATGAGCAAGAAATTATGTACGTATATACACATATATAAATACATGTGCCCACACATATATATGTACTCTTTTCCTATAACAAATATAACTATTACGAATTATATGTACACTAATAAAATACTAATAAAAAATAAAATTATAAAGTTGCAATTTGCTCTGCCAGCTATAACATGTTTATCAATAATATCAGTAGCACACTATAAAACTAATAATTCCTTCATATTAATAAATATATGGTGTACAACCTGTGACCTAATTTTTCACATTATCCCATATTCCCATTATAATGTTTGTTTTTCTAATCAAAATCCAAAGATGGTTTACACTTTGCATTTATTTGATGTATCTCAAAATCATTGCTATTCTCTCACAGGGTTAGGAGGAGGTAGTGATCTTTTATGTATTAAGGAAATCAGATCATTTATCTGTAGAGAAATCCATAAGTGACTAACAGTTACTCTTTATTTTATTTATTTATTTATTTATTTTGAGACAGGGACTCACTTTGTAGTTCAGGTTGGCCCTGAGTTTAGCCTCGATCTCACGGCAATCCTCCTGCCTCTGCCTCCCAAGTGCTGGGATTACAGGCATGAGCCACCACACCCGGAATTGTGGATGTGGTACCAGGGATGGAAATCAGGACCTTGCACTTGCTTGGCAGGCGCTGGAACCACTGAGCTAAATCCCTGGCCCAACAGTAGCTCAATGTTTTTAAATTTCTGTTTTTATAGCATGTAATGTCAAATTTATATTGTTCTCTCATCCTAACTAAGTAAAGAATTTGAGTGTGAGTAATTTGTTCTCTGTTCTATTCTTAATATCATCTTCATTTTTAGTATTTAAAAAATGTTATTTTTATCATTACAGACTTATTCATTCTTTGGAACAATGCATCATATTTTAGTGAAAAATTGAACTGACTCATGGAACTGCTTTTAATCTTGTCCCTCAGATTTTTATGTCTTGTTTACATGCTTGAGCTCTGCTGACTTCCTGATCCGACCCCATGTTCCTGGCATGAACTCCAGTCTCAGCCTGGCCCCCACAAATGAGATTATATGCAACAGTGAATGAAAGAAACTTTGAGGACTGAGGAGCAAGTTGGGAGAGTAGAGTCATGGTTAAGACCCCACGTGGGAGTAGGGGTCACCGGGCTTGCTGTGTGGTGCAGGGCCATGTCTTAATGCTCAAAAGCCTCAGTTGATGCATCAGTGAAATGGGTACTATAGTATCTGCTTCACAGTGATCTGACAAAATCACTGCATTAAGGGCCAACATAGTGTCTGACTCCTATACATTTTAATACCAAGGTGGATGCAGATTGGACCTTAGTGCAAAAGGACAGGACTCAAAGTAATAAACTATAGGACAAATAAAATCACTGACTATATCCAGTGTTACGTATAATCTGAGGAATTCTGAGTTTGACTTCTATTATTTTTTTTTCTTTTTAGTTTTTAGAGACAAGGTCTTGTAGTTCAGGCTGACCCTGAACTCACTTTGTAGCCCAGGCTAGCCTCAGACTCACAGCAATCCTCCTGCCTCTGCCTCTTGAGTGCTGGCATGACAGCTACCATGCCCAGCACTGTGGTGTGTGGTACTGAGTGCTGGGATTACAGGCATGAGCCACCACACCCTGCTGGTGTTTCATTATTATTGTAATTTTTTACTGTTTGACTTCTAGTAATAGAATGCTGATTTTTTTTTTTTTAACATCACAAGTATTTTCAGCACAACCTATGATGGATAGTTAAATCCTGTTCCAGGAGATCCCCTGTGTATTGATAGAGCTATGTATAAATCCTTGGTCAGAAGGACACATCAGAAACTTACTGGTTCCAAAACTGAGAGAGAGGGGGGCTGGGAGAGCCCCTTACTTTCTGTGGGCTCACATTGAGGGCAGCCTCAGCCTCAGCTCTGTTGGCCCCACCTCCGGGGACGAAGGAGGAGGTTGTGCAGAAACACAGTCCAGTCACAGTAGGTACCTGAGACCAGGATGCAGAAAGGCACACCTGCCGGCTGCCTCCTCTGTCAACACCACACAGATGTCATCTACTGCTCGTCATCGAGGCCACCTGTGACACTTGCTCCACTAGCTCCAGGCTCTAGTGGCTCAGAAGAGGCACCGGGGGGCTGCATCCATTTCTCTCTCACAGTGCTCCTGTGTCTCAGCAAACCAGGGCACTGCCAGAGCTGAGGCTTGCCTGAACTAGGAGGGGTGGCAGGAGAAGAGGGCTCTGTGGTAGGTCCGGCCTCCCCGTGCCTGCCTCAGTCTGCCTGAGCCCCAGATGGAAATAAGATATGTTTCTACACCAGAGCTGGACAAGCTGTGATAGGTTTGGTCTCGCTGTTGTGGGGCAGACAGGAGAAACCTGAAGCAGGGTTTGATTCCTAAGATTTTCAGCCCACATCTCTCTGCCCTACACACCACGATAGGCCCTGCCCATGTGGAGGAAAAGGACTTTTCTCCCTGACACACAAGGCCCATGTCTAGAGTCTCAGTCATTTTTTCAAGAGGTGACAGTCCTTCCTCTCTGTCACGAGGTAACTTTAAGGGCTCAGGCATGGCTCAGAAAAGGACAACTTAGCTTCCAGCAGCCAGCAATGTTTGCAGTTGGGGACGGGCCTTCTGTCATGCTGTGAAGGAATGGGATCCAGAGCATGCTGAGGAAATGGGCACAGTGAGGAGAGACGCTGTGACTGGGGGAAGTATGCTCCTCAGGAAAGGGACATGAGACAGAGGTCACAGCCCAGCCCGGCGGTAGCCCATGTGCTCTGGGCAACCCGAGTCCAGAGTCCACAGCATTCGCGTTTCGCCTTGCAGCGTACTTGGAACAGCCTCTTCACCCGTTTCAGCACCTTGTACCTTAGGGACCAAGTCCAAGTCAGAGCTGCCCTGGGGGTGGCACCTTTCCCCCCTCTGCTGACTGCTCAGGGTTTGGATCTTGAGCTCCTGTGGTCATGGCCATCGTGAAGAAGAATTCTGAGACCTGGTCTGGGAGGCCAAGGATACCCAAGATATAGGACATCTGTACCTTTTAAGGTTGGTGATTGGAGCCTGTAAGCTTTTCCATGAGCCTCTGGTGTCTTTAGCCTTCTATTTGGGGAATTCTACTTTGGGCAGCAGGGGGTGCTCGTAGGTCATCTGCATTCCGACCCTTGTTGGGCTGGGAACAGGGACATCACCTTCTAGGAAGTGAAATCTTTGTAGGAAGGTTCTGATCAAGATAATCTGTGAGGCCGGGGAGTTAGCTCAGTGGTTCTGGCGCCTGTCTCGCAAGCGCAAGGACCCGGGTTCGATTCCCCGGTAACCACATAACAATACTGGGTGCGGTGACCCACACCCAGCAGCAACCAGTACCACATACCACAGTGCCGGGCGTGGTGGCTCACGCCTGTAATCCCAGCACTCGGGAGGGAGAGGCAGGAGGATTGTGATGTGAGTTTGAGGCTGAGCTCAGGGCCAGCCTGAACCACAAAGCGAGACCCTGTCTCCAAAAAAAACCTAAAAAAAAAAAAAAAAAAAAAAAAAAAAAAAAAAAAAAAAAAAAAAAAAAAAAAAAAAACCTAAAAAAAAAAAAAAAAGATAATCTGTGAGTTTACTCTGAAGATTCCAAATAAAGCAACCGCGTGCACTATAAAAATGGTAATTAAAAAGGCATGGACTAAAAACACAGTAATTATCCTCCACGAGAAGACTTAAGACAAAACCTATAGCAGTGAGGAGTGAAATTCTGCAGAGAAGAAGCAGTGAAAATACT
>PVIR01024609.1:0-25925 GCA_004026965.1 Petromus typicus | reverse complement strand
AGCATTGCTGTATGTGGTTATCGGGGATCGAACCCTGGTCCTTGGACTTGCAAGGCAGGTGCTGGAACCACTGAGCTAAATCCCCAGACTATGGCTAGACAGTTTTGTCCTTGTGCAAATACTCATTTATACAGACTGAGATGTTACTAGGTAGTGTAACCCTCTGGGACTACTGTGGTCTATTTGGCCCATGTGGTCTGTAATTGACCAGAACAATATTGTATGGTATGTGAATGTATTTAGGTCGGCCTAGACTTTGTAAAAAATTTTGATAGTTTTAATGAAGAGCTTGTTCTTTTAAAATAATCATTCTTTAACCATGTAATACTGAATTATTTTGGTAACACTCCCTTTATCTGTACAATATTTTATATCTTTTTGCTGTTATAAATGATGGGATATAAAACACTGTCCACAGTGTTGCATCCTTGGTCTCAAAGGATTAATTCTGGTAGCAGTGTGAAGAATGGCTGGGTGTAAGGGAAAGTTGAGATCGGTAGTGGAGTCAGGTCTGAGCTGCAGTGGTGTAGGCACTGAGGGGCACATCTGAAGGGAAGGAGGTGGCATCTGAAGGAAGAAGTCCTTACAAGTTTAGCCATCACAGATGCCTGAGTCTCTGGCTGGAATAAAATAGGCAGTTTCAGAAGGGAGTTGAGTTTGAGATGTGTTGGAGTTTTGAACATGCTGTATTTCAAAATCTTAAGTAAATATTTTAGTAGGGAATGAATATATTTGAGTGTTATTAGTATCTTCTATGTGGCAGGCACTATTTCATGGCTTTACATGAATATCACCCAGCCGAGTCCTTGCAACCCTGTGGAGAGTCCGTTTTTATTTCTGTTTTCTGGAGTTTGGCTGGTGAAGATCTGTAAGGATGGTCAGGTTATGAATGGTGGTCGTGGGGTTTACCAGGCACTGAACTAGAGTGTTGTTTTGACTCTTATCACTATTTTTACTATGCTTTCCAGGTGCAGGTACCAGGCAGAGAGTTGTAGAACTGAGGGAGGTGTCAGAAAATTCAGTGTCAGAGTTGCTGATACAGTACTGCTGGCAGAGAAGCGACTATAGTGCCCCAGTGCCCGCAGTCCAGTGTGACAGTGGGAGCTGAGGGTCCCTGTGAGTGAGTCCTGTGGGAGGCCAGAAGGTGAAGATGGCACAGAGGGGGCAGGGACATCCTTAGGAGCAACCACGGGGAGAATTAAACCCAAATATAACTTGGAGTTTTTTTTTTTTTTTTTTTTTAAATATGATACATAAACTTTTGAATGTTGCCAGGGTCTCACCGCTGTGTATGGCGGTGTCAACTGGGCAGAGCAGTGGGGTGACTGAGCCGAGGGGCTAGGATGAGAAATAAGTAAAGACAGGACAGTGGGACTTGGAAGGGCTCATCAGTCAAATGGAATGAACGCCACATTTATTTAACAGCCTTCTTTTATACATTTCTTAAGTACTGCCCTTGAGCTAACTAGCTTCATTCACGTGTACAGAAAAGAAAAAAATTAGTGAAAGAACTAGTGGGTGGGGTGCACTGACAGTATTCTTAATTTAATCTGGCACGAGGGTGTGTAAAGGTTCTTAGTTTAATCTGGCAAAGACAGTAATTATCCTTGAGGAAAGTAGACAATGTTGGGCTCTGATCCAGAAATCAGGCTGACTTTTTCTCTCCTGCATGGGCAGCCATGACACTGTAGGAAATGGCTCCCAACAGAATGTAATTCAAATTTTGATTTGTTTGAATTATTAAGTGAATTCATACTAATATAAAAGAAAAGCTCATAATTTAAACACTGCAGAGCCAGTGGTATCAAGCAAAGATTCCATAAATATCCTAGTCTGATTTATTGAAAGAAAAATTAAGAATATAATGATAAGACATTTTTTAATGATTTTAAAGGTTTTGGATTATTACGACTAGTACTTACTAAGGTAACACACTAGTATTTGTTTTTTCCAGAGTGAATACAAACCTGTTAAATTTGTAGTTGCAAAACTGACAAAAATATCACATTTAAGTGACCTTTTCCCATTTGAAGACTTTTAGTAACATCATCTATTCTTTTTTTTTTTTTTGATGCTTTCCCTTTTATTACCATCTCCCAACAAAAGAAAATCAAAGATAATTAGTATAATAAACTTCACTGTACATTAACTTACACTACATATTTGTCTGTGTTGTTTTGGTTACTTTTCTTTTTGCTGAGACAAAATACCGGGCCCCTATGTTAAAAGAGGAAAGGTTTATTTCAGTTGACACTTTGTAGAAGTTTCACTCGATAGTCAGCTGGCTCCAAGGCAGGATGGCACGGGAGAGGAGTGTCACAGAGGAGAAACAGTCCATCGCAAAGCAGGTCAGGCAGAAGGGAGCGAACAGCAAGGGACAAGTGACCCATTTTCTGTCCCTTAAATCTTGCATTGCCCTGAGAGTCAGTCTCAGAGTCATATCATTGATCCTCCATTACAAAGCCTACATCTTGCCACCTCCGAGAAGCCTGACCTATGATCACTCGTGGCTTTGACACAAGCCAGAGTGATTCTCCTGGTTTTTGCTTTAGCCTCCTGTCTTACCTCTGTTTTGTGTTTATTGACTTCTAAAGATGTTTTTCATGGGAGTAAAATCCAGTGTGAGGAGTGTGTGCTAGCGTATCACCTCTCAGCTCTGTCTCACACTCAGCTACTTTTGCCCAGATTTGAAGATTACAATAGCAAAGTGGCTCTTATTGTTTGTGTGGTCTGGACCCCGTCATCATAATGATCGACTTTAATTTTGGGCCGTGCTGGGGATTGAACTCAGGGCCTTGAGCTTACAGACAAGTCTTTTCTACCACTAAGTCCTGCCATTCACTCCTGATTTGTGATCTCTGATCTTCTGCTTTTGTTTTCTTTCCAATGTATTCCTAGTATTTAATAGTTGGCTTTAATTATTAATTAATGTTGTCTCTTGAGCCACCAGGCAGAAGATCACCTTGTTTTAACAGGAGCAAAGAAAGCTAGTTTCAAGGAATTTCTTTAACTTGGTTAATATAGTCTCATTGGTTAAGAACGAGGAGCTGAGAATTTTTGACAAGTTTTTTTCTAAGGGTTTCTAAGGGTTGCTAAAAGAGTAGGAGTTTAAAATAGCAAAAATAGAGGTAAGACTTGAGCTGCTTGGCGGCTTTTGAACTTCAGTGCTAATGACTTTGTGAACTTTGAAGAACACACACACTGCCCATGTTTTATGAGTCAGCTTGCTGGACACAGCTCCTTCCTCCTGAGCATTTCTCAGTTGCCCCGTCCTTATTTTATCCATTATCCCAACTTGATTGAGGCAATATGGCCTTTAACTTGAGAAGTTCTTGAGTAAATGAAAAAGATCAAAAGTTTCAGAAAGAAAAAAAATAAAATTTGCTTTTAATGAGAGTATCAAATAAGAAAACTCCTTTGACTAGTGCTTTATAGAAATGTGGGAACTTTTCCATGCCACCTAAAGGAGGTCATTGAGAGTCTGGTGAATATAAACACGTCTTGTGTGTTCTGTAGAAGTGACAGGAAGAGAAGCCAGCTTGCTTTGATCATAGACCGACAACCTCTGTTTGACCTTGTACATTTTAACCCAAATGGGCACTGCGGTTTAGCCAAACTGATAGTGGGCAGACAGAGTTGTTCCCACTTTTAACCTCCTTCACTTGTGGAAATTACTGGTAATGCTGTAGGGGTGAATTAGAGCAACTGAAAATGGCAAAATGGATACAGATGAAAATGTGTGCTAGGGACAGAGGATACCTGCTTGATCTAACATCTTTTCTCTCTAGAACAGCTCCTTACAGAACAGTTTTTTTAGCAAACTTAACTTGTGCTCACTCCTATTGTGGAAATATTACTTGTTTTAATAGGTTTATCTTTGAGTGCTAGACTTGAAGTTGGGTAAGTTTCAATTTGAATTTATTAAAAAATCTTCAAAAACTGACTTGTTATGAATAGAGAAATCTTTTCTGTTTGAACTAGTGATTAATTAACCCATTTAAAAGAAAATAAAATACCAAGCTGAATCTGGTATTTTGATTCGCTAACAGGTTATTGTTATTTTTTATCTAAATGTTATTTTAGTTTAAAAATTTCAATTAAATTATTTTGGTATCCAAAGATAGAAAAATGTTAGCTTTTGGTCTGGCCTTTTGAAGAAACAAATTAGTTAATATGAGTCACTATGAATTTAACTTACCTTTCAAAATATCACTTTCATTGAATTTTTTTTTTTTTAGGTTTTTTGAGACAGGGTCTCGCTTTGTGGTTCAGGCTGGCCCTGAGCTCAGCCTCAAACTCACATCACAATCCTCCTGCCTCTGCCTCCTGAGTGCTGGGATTACAGGCGTGAGCCACCACGCCCGGCACTGTGGTATGTGCTACTGGTTGCTGCTGGGTGTGAGTCTCCACACCCAGTATTGTTATGTGGTTACCGGGGAATCGAACCCGGGCCCTTGCGCTTGCAAGACAGGCGCTGGAACCACTGAGCTAACTCTCCGGCCCACTTTCATTGAATTTTTGTTAAACTTGGATATTCAAATTTTTCTACAGTATGAAGTGGTTTGTTAGTTCAGTGTCAGGTTTATTTTGTCATGTAAGTGTCAGTCACAGATACAGTGAATTATTATTTTTACTGGTCACAGTCTTCTTCAGCCTTCATTGCCCACAAAGTTTCCTTCTGTGTGTAGAGTGAATTATGATTGTGGGACCATTTGACTTCATATTATTGGTAAGGTGTAGGTAAGTAAGATTTTTCTTGTCTCAGAAGTACCACGCTGAGTTGATATTTTCCTTCCACTTTTCACCTATCTCCAGTGTTTAGATACTTGCCAATGGGCTGAGTTCTTCCAGATATCTTTTGGACCTTTTTTCCTCCAAGATCTAGACTTCTATTGCAGTGTTTCCTGGACTTCTGCATGGGGAGGGCCCCCGGAGGTCTCTGCTCACCATGCATGCGCCGCCTCCTGCGCAGCCTTGCTTGTTCTCACCACGGTCCTGCTCTGCTGTCTTCTTGGTTGCAGTCATGTGGGTTGCGTGTTTACTTCCCCATCCTGACCGATTCTCAAGGGTCTTTCTCTCTTAACTTTTCCCTTCTCTGTTCTTCTGCCCAGTGTTACGTTTCCCTCGTGGAACCTGCAGAAAGACACCTTGATCTTGTGTTTTCGTAAAATGGTCAAGGCTGTTTGCTACCTTTGAATGGAGTTCTTTCTCTCAGTCACTTGCTGCTTTAACAGGTCCTTTTATGAGGTCCTTGTTATCTGCTACCTTTGCTAAAAGCTTTTAGCTTTTTCTAAGCTCCTTTCTGTTCTAGATAATGTGTTCCTTTCCCTCAAACTCTTAATGAGTTTTTCTTCCCCTCCAGGATAAAGATATAATTTCTTAATATAAACAGATATTTTAAAATTTGTTCCTTCTTTCTCCTCTTTCCTTGCCATTTCCCCTTACACTTTTTATCCTCTCCCTCCCTCCTAGATGCACGTGTGTGCTGTGCACATTCCCATCCACCCCTGTCCCCCCTTTTACCCTGCCTGACCAAATGGTCCTTCTTTGGAACCAGTGTCCAAGGCAGTATCATCTGAGATCGTCTCCCCACCTGTGCTCACCCTCTTCCCTCCAAGGTCCACCGACAGAAAGATTCATGCTTTGTCTTGGTCTGTTGCTTTATCCCATGCAGATGTCTGTCGTTGGATGTTATATTTTATTTGTTGAATATTTTATTGTTCTAATAGATTGTGAATCATTAGGTCAGTGTATCGATCGACCTCAGGAAAATCTTTTTGCTTTGTGCCTTTGATCCTCTAACTTTACTGTGTAGTGATTTTTTCCTTTTCCTGGGAGACAGATACCACTGGTAGGCTTAAGAGACTAAGAACGGTCTCCAAGGTTGCTGCAGTCGCTTGTCAGAGACAGTGTGCTTTTGGAAAAAGGGGGAAGAATGTTCTAATTTTCAAATGTTGTACCGAGAGTCCCTCTTTTCAGAAATTGTGCTGTGTTACTTTTTAGGTTTTTCCTGCAGTGTGAGACATTTCTTTCCAGAGGGAAGATGTAAAAGGGGCACATCTCCTGCCATCTTGGAATAGGCACCTGGTCGTGCGGGCAGGGTCATGACCTGGACTGTGCATGGCAGGACCTTGTTCTCCCCACTGAACTACAGTAGGGCTTGCTTCCGAGAGTGGCCTTTGGAGAAATCTAGGCCTGTCGTCGTGAGGTAAGGACTGTGACAAGCAGATAAAAACACGATGGTGTTTGTCTTTCAGTTTGATTCACACGTGTAGTTATGAAGTAGATGTTGTATGATGAGTCAGCCTGATTCTTTTGGCAGGGGGGAAACAGTCGAGGATCATCATTCTGCTGTCAGTGCATCTGTAAGTCATTCATATGTTCAGTGTATTATAATTTATATCAGTAATGTAAATATTTCAACATTGCCTGACATCTGAGGATCAAACTATAGGCTCGATGAGTGAGTACAAAACACCAGGCAAGCCATCATGACTATAAAGTCAAGAAACCCAGCCAGGTGTGGTGGAAGACAGATGTCCGAAAGGTGACATTGATTCAGGAAGGCTCTTGGGAGAGGGGTGTCACCCATCTTTAAGGGCAAAGTTGACTCTCCTGTCCCAAGACAGCCTTGTGCTCTACAAGAGCCTTGTAAATAGTAAGTGTTGAGTTATTCTTTGAATTGACTCAAAAGCAAGTTTCTCTAGATAAGTTGTTTCTAAATGAGATTTTATCATTTTGTATGAATACATTTTGTTCCCGCTCATCTATGCATGTCACAGTGCTGTGTGGTCTACTTGCTGTTGTTGCTGGGAGTTTACAAACCCTGCCATGAGCTGGTCTGCAGTTAATAAGGCTAGTGGATCAGAAGCTTTCAGAACATCTTAAACAAAGAAGTTTTTATTCCTAGAGTGAAGGATGAGAGCTATGGATGTCCTGAGCAGATTTTAAATAATTTTCTGTTTTAAGCTCTAAATTACTTATCTACTAACCATGGAAAAATGCAGATGAATGGGAGAGATTGAAGATTATTGTGTGGATTGGAAATAAGCTCAAAAGTATATTTGAGAATCGAGTGCATGGTTGACTTTATAAGAACAAAATGAAGAAATAAACTTAAAAGATCAGTAACTTGATTTGCAAATCAGGAACAGAGAAGCAGTTCAAGGCTAGTAAATCATTTTAAAAATGCAAAACTGAGTTGAGTACTTATCTCAAATCTTTCTGGAGAGCGGTGTTTTGCATATTTCATGAGTATTGTTAGCTCAACAGTTGCTTTGTTTTTGCCATTTGATGCGGGCGAGGGACTGAAGGAGGTTAGTGTATTAGGTCCTGGCAACAGCTGGCTGATGGCGTTGAGTACTTGTGTAATTGAATACATATGCTGGCTGTTCTCCCACCTCTGAGGGGAGAGAAAGTCTCCAGAAAGCAGGCAGGAACTTGCGGTAGCAGGTTGCAGAAGGAATCAGCATGATCTAAGCCAGTTCTTTCAGCCAAGAGTGACTTCCTATTGTTCTGCTTTGAAAGACATCCTACTCATTCCTGGTGTGTGAGTGTGTATACAACAACAGAGGAAAAGACTTGAGACTTTTTTCTCCCCTGACTCTATCCTGTGTGCTCAACATAATTTGTCTTCATTTTGGTCACTCAGTAGTATTGTGGGATAATGGAAAATGAATCGGTGAAAAACATTTCCTTTAGCATTATGCACATACTACAGAAGTATTAGATATTAACTGATTTTGTTCCCTTCTTATGGTTGCTCTTAGGTTCAGGTGATTTCTGGGTCACATGAGTGAGGTTGCTTAGATTTTAGAGCTTCCTGAGTTTGATTTTCTATGACCCTGGAAGATGGGATAGGATGGCAGCAAAGAAGTAAATATGTAGGTGGTATGCAACTTTGCTCATAGTTGATACAGACTGTACAGTATTCTTAGGAAATAGCTGTGGGTGCAGATCTTCTGCAGAGTATGTTTACCTTTTCAACTTTTCCTGACTAAGCTGAAGCTGCTACACTGTACGTTGGGAGACAGGGTGACCCTTTTGTGGGTATCACACAGAGTGTGCAGACTTGCTGCACTTCAGCTGTGTATGTCTTCCCTCATAAATAACTGTATGTAATAATTTGTATTCCTTGGTACAGTTGCTTCAGGACAGCCACTGTGTGTATGTCAGTACTGGTGGAGTGGACAACAAAGACAGAGGAGCAAAATGAATGGCCCAGCTCACGTACTTGCCTTCTCCGTTAACTCATCTTCTGATCCCTCCACCCTCTGTCAGGACTCAGGTCTTCCTCTGTGGATTTCATAGTTTCTTCTTCTTCTTTTTTTAGTCTTGTCTTGTTAGGTTTGCGTTACTTTGAATTTAAGATTCAGTAAGTACAGAGTTTAGTAAGAGAGAGGATATTTTTCTGATATATGCAAAGTCCACAATAAGTTGCTGACTTTGTTTACCAATTCTAGATTGTTAGAGCTGTGTTCTGTGTAGCTGTATTGTTTTTTGCTTCGTGTCAAATGGTTGTTGCTTTCCAGCCATCCCATGTGCTTTCTCAAAAAGAGGAAATGACGAAGGGGCATGCCGTCCAAAAACTGTCCATCCTTTAAGGAGCCTGATAGGAACCTCTCTCCAAGCCTGTTTGTGCATCACACTGGCACCACATCTGAGGATTATTTCCACACACAGAAGAGAGGCTGGGAAGTCTGTACATGTGTTCCGGACTGGCCATGTTGCTGCTGCCAAGCAGAGCTGGGCTTCTGTTTGTAAAGAGAGGTAGAGTGGTCATGGAGGTCACTATTTCAGACTTCAGACTTTGGGGCAGAGTCGGCGCTTTGTCGTTGAACAGGACAAATGTGAGGAGGAAGTACTCAAAATACTGTGAACAAACCATTCTTCCTGTTACCTTTATTCCAAATATTTATAAAATTGCATTGAATAACATTTCATTTTTTAAAACATTCAAAATGATCTTTGCAGATGTAAGAACAGAATGAACTATGTCTGTGGACAGAGACGTTCATGGCTCAAGTATTGCACATGCTTTTACAAAAAAGTTGAGACTCACTTTTTTTTGGCAATGCTGGGGATTAATATCAGGGCCTTCTCACTGAGTTACATTCCTAGCCCTTATCATTTGTGTTTTTAGTTTGAGACTAGATCTTAAGTGTGCTAAGTTGCCTACCTGGACTTGAACTTTGATTCTCCTGCCTCAGCTTCCCAGAGTATAGGTATGCACCTATCATGCTTGTCATATTTTTTACTTTTAAGAAGTACAGTGACCATATTTACAATGAAAGGTGTAAGGGAAGTATGTATTTTTCACTGTTTCTAACTCAGCTCTGTCATATAGTAATTATGATCTTAGTTTTGAAATAGAAATTTCAAAAGAATTTAGACAAGAAACCAAAGTATGATTTTTTTTTTTTTTAGGTTTTTTGAGACAGGGTCTCACTTTGTAGTTCAGGCTGGCTCCAAGCTCAGCCTCAAACTCACATCACAGCAATCCTCATGCCTCTGCCTCCCAAGTGCTGGAATTACAGGCGTGAGCCACCACGCCTGGCACTGTGGTATGTGGTACTGGATGCTGCTGGGCGTGAGTCTCCACACCCAGTATTATATGTGGTTATAGGGGAATTGAACCCGGGCCCTTGAGCTTGCAAGACAGGCGCCAGAACCACTGAGCTACCTCCCCGGCCCAACCAAAGTATGATTTGTAATGATTATCAATTATCCATTTAGACAAGGATCCAATGAAAGTTGAATTGTTTTTATAATTGAATGTTAGCAAATAGTATTTTGCATAATTCTAGAAGTTTATTATAGTTAACAATGATGCTTTCTTTCACTAAGATAGAAATATTATGTTTTAGCTCTAACAAAGAAAGTCAATTAGGTGAAAACCTAGCTAATAAGGATTTGCTGTATATTTTCTATAAGTTGGTTCATTGGATGTCATTACAGGGAAGTTTAGGATATTAAATCCTCACCCTAAAAAAAAAATACAACTTGTTTTCATCCTTGAATACAACTGCCATATTCACAGGTGTCTTTTTGGTGTGTTCCTGCAGAGATCGAGATACTCCAGTATTGCGTTGTTGTCATGAACCACCTACGGCAGGATTCTGAATGTGTTACTTTAGTCTTTTTCTTTGTGTGGTGCTTATATGTGGGTATTTCTGTCTACCTTTTTCAGTTTAAGAAACAGATTCACATGATCGAAACTGTTTTGAGAAAAATATAAATTAAAGTGGATGTCAAGGATCTCTTTAACAATATGTTTTAAAAGTCAACAGCTCACCCTTTGTGCCAACCAGTGATGTGCTTTCAAGCTCATAAATTTCTTTCCTATTACAGACGAGATCAGATAAGCAAGCTTACCGCAAAACTAGAAAGTTTAATTTGGTGTTTTCTTTAAATACTTGTCAGTGTCTTGTGATACTTGATGAAGGAAAACTGTCGTGCTTTAAATGAGAACATGATTTGGGTTCATGTATTTATAATATTTTGGCCATCTGTAGTCCAAACATGGGCTGAGTCATTGTTGGCATATGTTTGCCAGTTTGAGAATTGAAAGGCTTGGTGTCACTGAGCAAATTTAAATAGTAATAAAGAATGAAACTCAAATTAGTGGATATTTCTTGGAGCAAACTCTAAATAAGAAACTAACAATTTCTTTGTTTTCTAGGCTATAAGCTTTTTATTCTTTTTTTTCCCCCCCAGCTTTTGATTCTTGTCATTTCAGATAACTGTCCGTGGAGAAATTTGAAATATTTTGACTTGGTAATTTGAACAGGTGTCTTGAATGCTACACAGTATATTTAAGACTTACAAATCAGGGTGGCCTGGATGTTGTGGTGCACATCTGTAGCCCTAGCACTCGGGAGGCTGAGGCAGGACGATTGTTACAAGCATTCGGTCAGCCTAGGCTACATAGTAAGTCCAGGCCAGGCTGAACTGCATTGTAAGACCCTATCTCAAAAACCAACACACAAAGCAAAACCCCAAACAGTGAAGGTGTTCATGGGCTGGTGCTGCCTGCCCTGAGTCTGCTCTCCTGATCCCTTTGTTGTCCTACTGCCTGCATGACCTGTGCGGCTGTTAGAGCCTTAGTGCTGGGTGTAGAAGGGAGCGTGGATGTGGCCGCAATGCTGGATCCTCAGCAGAAGAAGCCCTGTGCCACTGGGTTTGGGAAAGGGCCTTCTCTGTGGTCCCTGTGTTGAAGGAGAGCAGGATTATAAAGCAGGAATCTTCCTTTCTCCTGCAGGCCTGGGCAGGGCTTCTGAATCTTATCAGACCCGAGGATCCTTTTACATAACCAGTGTTTTGTAATGTACCCCTCACTATTCGGAAGTGAAATTCGCAAGTATTACAGTCCACTTACACACATGATTATACATCAGTTAGCACAATGCTGTGTGTCTCATTAATACAGAGGATATATACTAACTACCTGTAGCATAATACTATTTCAAGATGGAAATGTTCAAGCAAAACTGCATTAGCAGATTTAATGAAATTGCCTATCCAAAGTTACAGTGACTGTCCGAGTAATGAATGTGATCTATCTGTGTAGCCTTTACAGCCTTAGTCCCCCGCGCAGCACCACCCCAAAACCTGCAGTTCCTCCCGAATGGATGATAACTCTTGTTAGTTCTTAATAAAACAAAGTGTGCTCTTCTCTATTTTCACAGATGTTACATTTTGAAACTGCGTAACTGTATAAAATAGAGTTGGGTTTTATGTGACACTGTAGACATCTGTTTGACTTATGTACATATTCAGTGGGATGTTTCTGAGGTGTGCAGGACACGTGGAATTCTTTGTAGGGGAGACCTGTGCAGGGAAGACATGGAGCACCTCGATTTTTGTCTGCTCAGGTAGCAGATTCAATCAGCTCCACAAACACAAACCTTCGATAGGTTCATTGGCCTATATCCCAAAACAAACACAATATATATATATGTATATATATATATGTATGTATATATATGTATATATATGTATGTATATATGCATGTATATATATGTATGTATATATGTATATATATGTATGTATATATGTATGTATATATATGTATGTATATATATGTATATATATATACACACACATATACACACATATACACACATGTGTACACATAGGTATTTATGAATATATATGTGTATATGTGTATATATGTGTGTGTCTATATGGCATTATAAATATAAACAATGTTAAAGGGCTTCTTAAGTTTGACAACTTGAATGAAAAACACGAAGATGTGTGTGAGTAAGGCATGAGAAGGTTTCGTCTTTCTTTTGTCCTACCATTTTTTTTTTGAGATAAGTCTGATAACCCTGAGAATGTGGAGAAATATATATTTGCTCTGATATACTGCAATTTGTTGATGAGTTGTTTAAAAATTAAAAATATGGGACTGAGGATTTAGCTCAAGTGGTTCCATGTCTACCTTGCAAGCACAAGGGCCCACATTTGATCCCTGGTTAACACCCCCCTCCCCCCAAAAAAGTATGGTTCTTGATTTAGCAATCCTGTGGTTTTTTTATGACTTCATCCTAAAGATGCAAAAACACCTGTCTGTAAACACAGGGATATAATGTCATTTGTTTCATCATTATTTATAATATGAAGAATTATTCTTTCAGAATGCTGAAAGAAATCTTGGTCTGTCTGAGGTCGTCTCCTCTCTAGGGACACATTGAGATGTCTTCCAGCAATTGGTTATGGAATGTGCTGGACATTGCGGTGTCCAGGTGACCACCGCAGTATTTCACACCATCTTCTTCTCAGGAGGGGCTGTGATGATATCACCACTTAGTGAATCCTCTTAAGTACCCAGAAATACACTCTGGTTTTGAAGTGATTGTGTGTGTTGCCATTTAAAGATTTAACTCGTTCTATCAGTTAGTATGAAACAGTCATTACCTTATCTTACCAGTTACAGAATATCTTCATGTGGCTTATTTTTTCATTTTAGGGTTGTTCCAATGAAATAGAGTTTAGATATTTACCTTTCTATAATAGATTTTGGACTTTTATCTAATATAAATGTTTGTGTTCTCCAGACATTGTGTTAAAATATGTATAGAATTTCTGCCATTTGGTAGCAGATATTCTTTGCATTTGGTTTCATTTTGTGCTGTCCTTGCAAACAAAATATACTTGTTCTTAATGACATTCATACGGATTTTCCAACACTTTTCATAAGTGTTGTATGTGCCACACTTTGGCAGCTATTTTTTAATATAATATGCTAAAGAGGCTCTGTTATTAATTGACACATAATTTGTTGAATGCTTTCTACATGTTAAAGGTTTTGGCGGTTCAACAATTAGTGAGATACAGTCACTGCTCTTGGGAAAGAGAGGTTGGTTAAGAAGGGCAGTTTCGGCCAAATACTGACAAAATAGCAGTGTAAATGTGGTGATACCACACTTACGGATAACGGTATCTGAATGGGTATGAGTCTACTTCTTTTTTTCAATGTATTACACCTCATTGAAGTCTACACTCACTTGTATATGTGTCTCTCTGCAAAAGAAGTAAAATTTATCTTGTAAGAAGAAGTTTCCAGGAAAGACAGCTCCATTTTGATTAAATTACTAGATGTTCTCAAAGGTCCTAGGTGTTTTCTGTTTTTTCCCTTCATTTTCTTCTGCTTTGCTTTGTTTCTTATAACAGCTTGGCGTTCATGAGGGAACATGGTTACCACTGTTTTTATATGGTGCTTGCCTCAATTTCAGATACCGTGTATAGGGGAGCTATTTCTGGGTCCTTTTTTTATATTTAAGAATTAGACATCATTAGAAAAGTTATACGTATAGCAAATTGAATCTTTGGATTTTCAGTGCCCAGACTCCTCAGATGTCTGCAGATGAACTTTGGATTCTTCTTTTTATTTTAAAAATTTGTTTATCTTGTTGATTGTCTTGGAAAATACAGTATAGATATTTTATTAAACTAATGGAAGTAGTAGATAATCTTGCCTTGAATCGTAGTGAAGGTAGTGACAATAGTATATCTCCCGGTAAGTAAAAACTGACTTTTGGATTACATATATTTTGTCACTTTATGACGATATGCGTACATTCTTGTTTCCTTGGAGTTTTATTAGGTGTAGCGAGAGAATTTTGATGAACACATATCAGAAGATGATGAAATTATTTTTCCCTTTCAAATCTTGTGTATGTTGTATAGTGTTAGTTTTCTGCTATTGAACTAACCTAGCATTACAGGTGTGAATTCTATATGCATGTTTTTTTATTGTTGAATTCTCTCTGCAGAAATACTCAAGATACTAACATTGATATCCATGCGTGACATTGGTCATTTATATAGGAGTGTCTTTGCCCACTTTGGGTTGTTAATATTGCACTCAATAAAGAGAATTAAGATGCTCCCCTTCACTTGGTACACTTTGGAATAATTGTAAGTCATTGGAACTATCTGGATGTGAAATTTTAGAATTCCCCTTGAAAACTTATTTCTCTTTTGCTTTTCTTGTGAGATGGTCCCTAAATAAATTTCTGTGTCCCTTCTATGGAAATTCATTTATTCAAGATTTCTGTTTCCAATAGAGGCAATTTTGGAAATTGGTGTTTTTGTCTGAAATTATCCATACCATTTTGTTTTGAACATTTATTGGCAAAAATTTTATAAAAGTGATCTTTTGCAATTTCAAAACAATTTTCTCCCTGGGGCCTCTAGGAATTTATTGAACTTAGGGCTTTCATACTGAGTTGCGTCCTCAGACTCTTTATTTGCTTGTTTATTTATTTAGAGATAGGCTCTCTCTTTAAGTTGCCCAGGCTGGGTTTGAACTTGTGATCCTTCTGTTTCAGTGTCTCAGAATGCTGAAATTACAAGTGTATTCCACCATGGCCAGCATTTAAAACAATTTCTTGAGGTTTGAAAGATGGGTGGGTTGGACATAAAAATTGTGCATAATTTCAGTGTATTTCTAAAAAAAATTATCTCCATGTTACGTTGCATTTTTTGTTTGCTTGTGACAACTCTAGTGCCAATTAAATTTGTCTTTATTTATTGTTATTACTGCCTATAAACATTGAGTAGTTTTCTTTGTGAAGCCTGAGAGTTTTCTTTAGGGTATATCTTGGAATTAAAATAAGTTCTAAGTTCTCATTGCCCCCTTTCTCTTATATTTTTCTATCCTTTTTGATTCTTCTTCTGGTACTCCCAATGTTATGCATATTTTCCCTTCTTGTTTTCTAATTCTATTACTTTCTCTTTGACTTTCTTTTTAATCTCACTTATTGGCTTAGTTTCCTGCCTTTGTTTAATACTCTGTTAAAATTTCATTCAGATTTTACAGTGGAGCAATACTAAACGGGATCACATTTGGGTGAGCCTCCTTGGGAAAGAAGGTGCCTTGAATGTGTAATTACAAATCTAGATTTCAAATCAAGCGTACAATATTAATTCATAGCCAATAGTAAAAGAAGAATATTCCAGATAGATGGAAAACCCTTCAAAAAGCAAATGATTGTTCCTGGTTTTCTTTGCCATTCCTTCAGGTACCATACTGGTCCAGCCCTCTTCAAGTCATGCCTAGACTATAACGAGGAATGAGATAATACCTGAGAAATGTTTTATTCTCTTTGGAACTAGGTGAAAAAGATACATTATAATTAGTTGTAGTAAATAGAATAAATTAAACACATGATTTGTAATTTGACTGCTTGGATTTTAGAGTAAAAGGCATTGCCCATGGCTTGTGGCTGAGGCTGCCTGTGGAAGACCCTTTTGCTGTGTGTTCAGCAAGTATCAATCATCCCAGCTATTGGATAACATGCTATTCACTGGCGATGTGGTCTTTATCTTCAAATGTAAATGAAACTTTAAATGAGAACATTAAATCTGATTCTGTTCTGTTTTGCATGGCTTTCCAGACTCAGGTGGAATTAAATTATTCAGCTGTAGAAAGATTAATGAGTACTGCTTTCAAAATTTGTTGGATCAATAGAGTGTTTTTTTTTTTTTTTTTGAGACAGGGTCTCGCTTTGTGGTTCAGGCTGGCCCTGAGCTCAGCCTCAAACTCACATGACAGCAATCCTCCTGCCTCTGCCTCCCGAGTGCTGGGATTACAGGCGTGAGCCACCACACCCGGCACTGTGGTGTGTGGTACTGGTTGTTGCTGGGGTGAGTCTCCACACTCAGTATTGTTATATGGTTTCCAGGGATCGAACCCAGGTCCTTGCACTTGCAAGACAGGTGCCGGAACCACTGAGCTATATCCCTGGCCTATGAATAGACTGTTTTTAAGAATATTACCAATGTTGATTTCTAAAAACTATAACTGTAATCTCAGACTCTAGTGTGTTAGATTTTGTGTCACAGGATTATATTTGAAATTTGCTCTTGTCTTTGGACCTGCCAAATTAAGGCAAACAATTTCCCACCAGTATAGCACCATTAGTAATATTAAGTTCCTCATGTTCACTTCCCTTGCTCAAAGCGTGACTGTTCTAGAATAGTCCTTTGGAGGAGTGGCTGGAACTATAGTAAGCTGTCATTTGTTTGGAATTGTTCTTTCTATAGGCAAGACTTTATTAGTAGCAAATATTGTCTCCCTGTATGTCTTGAGCTTCTCTTGAAAGGACTTTATCCTGATAAAAAGAAAAACCTTTGCTTTCTATATGTAGTTCTGTTTGCAAAGCTTGCAGGACAAGCCACATTTGGATCAAATCTTGAGCCTTAGAAAACACTGAAAAATATAATCTAACCATACTGGTTCTGTTTACCAAGGTAAAGGTCTTTGTAACAAGGCAAATTTTAAACCTGTGTTTCTTGTTTGCCAGCCCACAGAGAGGCATCTTATTTTATCTTCAAAGTTTTCTGACATCAGGATATGATTCTAAGAAGAGAAAAATAATAGATTTTAACTGTGAAGATACTGAAATATTAAATACTTTAAATGAATAATCAGTATTTTGTGAACAGTAAAGAAAAAAACATGTTAGGAAGGACATGGATTTTCTGTATTATTTATTGCACACATTAGTTGGAGATGATGGCTCAACCCTCTTCCTGGTTGGCCTGCTTGACTTCACTTGTTTTAAAGTTGTTAGGAATGTATCTATAATTGTTTTAAAAGATGGCCAATTTAGGAAGATAAATGCTTCTAAAGCACATTATTGAAAGTCAAAGATGTTTTCAGGTAGTAGCAGTACTTGGAAAAAGCCATTTCTTTACTCTTTCTTACCAATATGACTTTGCACCGGCCTTATATCCGGGCTGGTTCAAATCAGAATCTGCCTGATCTAAATTCCCATTTTACTTCTTTGCACATTTACAGAATTACTGTTTTATTCTAGGCATTTTGTTAGGGGTCAGTCTTAAAAATAGGGGTAGGCAAGAGTCCTATCTACCATTTGATAAACAGAGGGACAGCTATGAAGTTATTATTTTTGAGCCCCCAATCCAGCCGTCCTTTGCCTTGCTTTGTATTACTAGGTTTGGGGCCTATGATAGTTGTCCTTTGTTAGCTGGTGGGCAGATAGCTTTGTTAGTAGAGGGTACTTTAAAAGAACTGTAAGTAGAAAGCAACAGGAAAGCATTTCTCTTATAGGTTCAAGTCCTCCTCTTCTTCCTTGACTGGATGTGCCAGGACGGGTGTGTGGAAGGCCTGGTTGGGTTGTGTAATTTTCTTTTTTCTTTCTTTTTTTTTTTTTTTTTAAGGTTTTTTGAGACAGGGTCTCGCCTTGTGGTTCAGGGTGGCCCTGAGCTCAGCCTCAAACTCACATCACAGCAATCCTCCTGCCTCTGCCTCCCGAGTGCTAGGATTACAGGCGTGAGCCACCGCGCCCGGCACTGTGGTATGTGGTACTGGTTGCTGCTGGGCGTGAGTCCATGCCCAGTGTGGTATGTGGTTACCAGGGATCGAACCCAGGTCCTTGCACTTGCAAGACAGGCGCCGGAACCACTGAGTTGACTTCCTTGCCTATGGCTTGTGTAATTTTCTGATCCTGCCTCGTTTCCAGTGACATTGCAGGATGCGTTAGTCTGCCCCAGCTGCTGTAACAACATCCCCTAGAATGGGTGACTTTGCGAATAGCAAGAGAATTTTTTACAGTTTCAGCCGGGGAAGTCTGAGATCACATTGTCACCAGATTTGGTGTCTGGTTCATAGCAAACACCTTATAGTTGTAACCTTCCATGGTGGAAGGTGCAAGCTAGCTCCTTGGGGGCTACTTTACAAGGATTCTACCCCAGCTAGTGTGCAGCTGAAGCCCTGATTCCATCCTTCTATCTCTTGTATCGTCGTTTTTATATATTTAATTATATGTAACAAATAAACACAGTAACACATAAAAGCATACATAAGAGAAAGTTTGATTATTTTGTTTTAAAAATATCTCTCAGGTTGATTGAGGACGAGAAAATTCCCCTGTATTTACTTGTTCATCAATTGTCCTTCCTTTCTTTATGTAAATCTGAGTTTCTGGCCTATTTCATTTCCTTCTTTGTGAAGAACAACTTTTAATGTGTCTTGCCAGGGAGATCTATCAGCAAATTCCTTCAATTTTCCTTTGAGGAAACTTACTTCTCTTTCACTTTTGAAGAATAATTTTGCTGGCTACAGAATTTTACACCTTTTCTTTTGTCCTTCTCCTGGTCCTTTAAATGTATTACTCCATTTTCTTCGTGCTAGTGAGGTTTTGGTTGGGAAATGAACCTGATGCTCTTGTCTTTGCTCCTCTATGGGGAAGGTGTTTTTCAGCTGCACTGGCTTCTTCCAGGATGTTTTTCTCTATCTTTGACTTCTTGTAGTTTATTTATGATGTTCACAGGTGTGGAGTCCTCAGACTTATCCTGTCTGGCATGGTCTGAGTTCCTGTACCTCTCGTTTGCTGTCTCGCATGGTTCGGGGACTTCTCAGCGATTCCTCTTCTGTGAGATTCCCATCCCATGTGTGTCACTTATTTTGTTAGTTTTTCTACAAAGCTTGCCTATTTTGCTCTCATTTTCAGTCTCTCTTTTCTTTTACATTTAGTTTTGCAGTTTTCTGTTGAGATATGTTCAAGCTCAGAGTGTTTTTACCCAGCCATGTTCAATCTGCTAACAAATCTGTCAAAAGCAAAGTTTTACGCTCTAGCATTTCTTCTTGCATGTTCTTTAAGAATTTGTTTTCTTTATTTTTATTTTTATTTTTGAGACAGGGTCTCACTTTTGTAGTTCAGGCTGGCCCTGAGCTCAGCCTCCAGCTCACATCACAGCAGTCCTCCTGCCTCTGCCTCCCGAGCGGTGGGATTACAGGCGTGAGCCACCACACCCGGCACTGTGGTATGTGGTACTGGTTGCTGCTGGGCGTGAGTCTCCACACCCAGTATTGTATGTGGTTACCGGGGATCGAACCCAGGCCCTTGCACTTGCAAGACAGGCGCCAGAACCACTAAGCTATGTTCTTGGCCCAAGAATTTGTTTTCTTAACTACATTGCCCATCTGTCCTTGCACAGTGTCTCTTTTTATTCTATAGAACCTTTACATATTAATCACTGTTTTGAATTTGTGGCCTGATTGGCTCAGTATCCTTACCATATCTGAGTTAGTTGTGATGTTTGTTGTCTTCAAATTATGTGCTTTGCCTTTGGTATTCACTGTAAAATTTCCTTGATGAATGGACATGGTGCACTGGGAAAAGGAACCACTGCAAATAACATTACCTTTAGTGATGTGGTAGTGAGTTGCGGACAGCAGAAGTGCTCTGTGGTGCAGAATTAGGCCACAGTCTGTCACTGAGGCTGATCCTCTGCACTGTGACCTGCACAGGTGTGTCTCAGCTCCTTCCCGGCCGGTGGGTCTGGATGGCTGGAGCGGGCTGGACTCGGTGTGTCCCTTCCCTCTGCAGTAAGGCTCTGATTCATCCCTTTCTTTGATGACAGACCTTGTTAAAGAACAACAGAGCACTGCAGTATATTTCGAAATGTTTCCTTTTACCACTTCCTTGTTGGAAGCACCAGAGGTTTTTTTCTTTGCTATTACGCTGAGAACCAGGTGAGACCATCCGAAGTCAAACTCCCACAATGTGGGACCCATGACTGAGCCATGAGGTGGTGTGGAATTTTAACCTTCGGAGCTTCTCAAAATGAACTTCCAGCAATCCATCGATCGTAGTTTAGTTCTCTCCCAAGCGCTTGTTTTCATGGGGATTTCTGCTTTGGCCAAGGAGTATTCTCTGTGTCTGCCTGCTGGTCTTGCCCTGTGATCTCATTTCTCTTATGTATCGAAGGGAGTTGTACTTTTTTCTCAGTGGGTTTTTCCCTTGTGGAAAAGAGGAAGTAATGTCTTCCATCCTTCTTACATGCTGATCGAGGAACCCTAAGACCCCATGGTCATTTTTATGAGTAACAAAATCATTGGGGAAAAAAAATCAGTGTTCATTCATGAGCACTGTGAGTCAAGGGTGTTTTTGCTGCCACTGGATATTGTTTCCATTGTGACATACAGTTTCAAAAAGTTAAAAACCTTTCTGAATTTTATGATAAGGAACTTTGTTTTTAACTAAAACTTCTTCCACAAAACTAGGCTTCATGTTAAAAACAGCTAATTTTCATAAATTTTATTGATTGGATTTATGGAGTTTTAAAACTAGTTTTTCTTCCCAATAATAATACTTAGAGATTGCAAAGCATTTGGAAAATGCAATTTAAAAGTCACCTACATCTACCTGTAGTAGTTACAATGGTTAACATGTAGTTATGTGCCTTTCCAATCTTGTTTTTTTTCTGTATTGGTTTCACCTTTAGATAGTTCAAACTGTCTCATGCTTATTTTTATATCCCACTTTTAAAAAGACACTTAAGCCTGTTAATTAACATGTGAATTTAAAATGGCTAGGTAGGATTTCACTTTATGAATGTACTGTATGCATTTTCTCCAGCTTTTCCAGCTTCTGTTATAAATGTTATAAATGTATTACAACTATCAAATAAGTGAACATTTTTAGGCTTAAGTTTTTCTTCAGTTTTAGTTATCACATTTCAGAAACTGTAGATCAGATTCCTAAAAATGGAATTGTGGGTAAAAAAAAATGGAGCATTTTATAAGCAATAATTATCTTTTGCCACACTGTTCTGTAGAAAAGGTGTGTACTGCGGTCCTACCGGGAGTGTGTGATGAGAGGACACACCCTCCGTTGTGTGCCACTTTTGTTTTTACTAATTTATATGGTGGTTGAAGTGACAGCTTGTTTTAACCATCTTTGCATTTACAGTATTTGGATTAGTTGCCACTTTTAGTGTCTTTCCTTTAGGTTTTGTGCTTCCTACCACTGTAGTCATGACTGCTTTACCATACTAAAAAAAAAAAAAAAATGATAATGGATCTAACATTTAAACTTTGAGAGGTTTTTGCAGGTGTAATGTGAATTCATGAGTAACTTTGCAATGCTGTTTTCCCATTATAGTCCTTTAGAGTATTTTCATTACTGTGCGACCAAAGAGCTCCCAGTCTGTATTCTATGATAATTATTTTGGTCATCTATAAAGAGAAATGTACTTTAAAAATAAAGCAAAATGTGTATTACATAGAGTAGTACTATTTAGAACTTCAGAAAAGCAGGAATTAACAGAAAAATGAACATCAATGACTTTGAAGTTCTTTGGGGACTGCGAGTGGGTGAAGTACTCTGTGACCCCCTCCCAGGAGATTGTATGACTCACCCTTGTGCGCTGCCTTTGTCCTGTCTCTTGTCTTTCGCTCTTTCCAGCTTTTCTTCCCAAGTCTTTGGACTCATTCCTGCAGGAAAGATGCATTCTCTGTGGTGCCCTCAGGGCCTGAGCTGCTCCGGGCCAGCAGACCCTGCGCAGCCACGGCTGCTGGGAGCAGGTGTGTGTACAGATGGCCTGGTGGGGCCAGCCTGCCTTCTGCTTGGGGCTGCTGGAGAGGGTGATTGATAACAGAGCTCGCTCTGAGGCAAAGCGAGCATAAGTACCTGCCTGGGTAAAAGGCACAAAAAGAAGATAGACAATTTAGTGTGTAGTTTTATTAAACTTCCAAGTTAGTGCTCTTAACTGGTGGCTTTGCTGTTAGCCGTTTGAGCTTTTTCTTCCTCTTGCTCTGCTTTCTGAGAGAAATGATAGTAATAGGTGCAGAAAAGGCAGAAAGAAACTCTCCTTATTTGGGAACGGCCTCAGTCGCAGTTGGTACTGTAATTTCTAGTGTGCTGTGACATTATGCGAAGCAGCTCGCATCTCAGGTGTGTGCCTTTCCTTCTAGTTGTCTTCAGCATGGGGTATGCACATCCCTGGGCAAGGTGAGGCTGGATTGAGGGAGGGAGGGTGGGAAGAAATGATGAGACACTTCATTTTTATTTTGTTCTTTCCTATTTTGCATAAGTGTTATAATTATGCAATCAGTTTGTACAGTAAAACAAGTATATACTTTACAAATGTACATACTTTGGGAATATATTCAACAGTTTTAAATTTTGTACAGTGTGCTGTTGATGGTGTTTTGTAGAATGGTGTATGTTGGATTTGTTTTATAGATAGGACAATTTTGGTTTATCCTGAATATGAGGACATTTGGAAACTTATGTGAGATTACTTTCTGTGTCGTCTCTCCCTCCCCCCATGAAACAAAGGACATGAATTTGAGGATATTCTTACTCTTTCTTTGTTAGGATAGCAAATTGAAGATAAAAATGTCAAAATGATTACAAAGATTTTACGGACAACTAGTATAAAAGTTTTCTTAGTGACTCAGCCACCAAGTTTACCTGCACTTGTACAGCTGTTTTAGGCAGCTGTCAACCCCAGACATCATGAGACCTTATGAATTCTCTTCACAGTTACTCAGAAAGTATAATGATAGTCCCTTATTTCTATTTTTCTTCACTTTTTTTTCACATGCTTCGGCTATTGTGTTAAACTGTTCTGGTCTTTTGATATTCCACATAACTTCCTTGTGGGTTATAGAAGGGTTATTTTCAGGAAGTCTGAAGTTTCGTTTTTCTCTTGGTTCAGAAATCAGAAACTGAAGGTGAAAACATAATAGACTGCTGTTAGGTAATATCAGGTAAGAAG
This sequence comes from Petromus typicus, assembly GCA_004026965.1. NCBI lineage: Eukaryota > Metazoa > Chordata > Mammalia > Rodentia > Petromuridae > Petromus > Petromus typicus. The sequence continues at coordinate 2,881 of PVIR01024609.1, read as the reverse complement.
TTTATTGAAATAATCATTTTTGCATTTTTTTTTCCTTGAGATAACTTAGTTTTTCAGGCTTAGCAGCCCAGAACACAAACAAGAAAAATTTAGCCCTTTGGATACTTTTGGGAAACCAGTGACTTCGGGCTAACAATACCAAGACGAGAACTACCAAAGTATAAAGCAGCAGAGCTACCCAAGGCGGTGGTCTGTAAGCACACCTTGTTCTTCTCTTCTCCTTCCATTTCATTGCCTTCTCATATGATTTACCCAGTTGAAATAAGAATATTCGTGGTTCTCAACTCTCCATTACTGAAGTCCATCTAAGAGTACACTTTGAGAAAGGTCAGCCTTTTGAACTCTTAGCCTGTGTTTTATCAAGAGGAAAAAGAAACATCATTTTCAGGAAACAAAAGAGTGAAGAATAAAACAAATGACAGAATTCTCTCTCCACTTTTTCAGGGACAAATGTTCCGTACAGGTCCTTTTGGGTTAATAAACCTCAGATAAGAGTGACTCTAGCACCCACTATGGCTACCTCACTCTCTTGCCTAAGGCTTCCTGAAGGTCAAGACTGCAGATGCACTTTGACCTTCCCTGGACATGTCTGGTCCATGGAATGAGGATGATTGAAGTCTAATAGTAAAAGCTTCTCTTAAGAACTAGTTGTGGTCGACCTTGGGGTTGTTCAGCTCAGAAAAGTCCTTAGTTTACAAGTAGCCTGTTCACTGAGAAGCAGCGTGTTTGGCGTGGGTCTTCCTGAGAAGCTGCCGGCTGCTTTCTTTAGAGTCACAAGCTTTGACTGTAGACCTAGGAGACCCTGTTTAATTCTCTAGGAGAAGATGAGCATCTCTGCCTGTGCATTGGGATGTCAGTCAGTGACTTGGGTGGAGCATGTCCTCTTCCCACAGCTTCTGCCTTTTTTTCCATCTGTATGTTAATGCTGTTGTGAAGCAGTAACTCAGTAAGGTAACCAGATAGCCAGTGCAAGTCATGAGAGATGCCCTGACCCCATGGACTAAAATCCATAAAGCCCAGAATGAAAGCCTTTGTGAGTGTTCTTTACCTTAGTGGAAAATGCTGAGCATGTTTATAAGACGATGTGTATGTTGCAGTGCTGCTGCTTTCCCAAGCAGTCTGTGGAAGGTGTAGATATAGTATGCAGCTTTCAGGACTATATCTGTCTGAGAAAAACACAATGTGGCCTTTAGAACTGAGTTTTCTCAGAATTGGGTTGCTAGTTGATACTTTGCCTTCTAGATGATGTTTGACATGGATAGAAATTTCCAGAATTGCCTAAAGTGTGTATAGGGCATTTAGAGCACCTTTACTGTGTATTGGCTCTCTCCCATATACACTCTTTGTTATCTCTTACTTGTTCTACCTGAGTGAAGGGCCTGTGATCAAAAACATCCCTTCAGGCTGCTTAGCTTAGTGGTCCATTCAGATATTCATGAACTTACTCAGCTTTTTCTGAGGGGTGAGTTCCTTTGCCCACTTTCGATGCCGGGGAGTGTTATTTGTATGTTGCTGGGCGGCTTCTGCTTTCTCATGCTTGTTAGCACTTTGCATCTTGTAGTCTTTTTGTACCTGATCCTGCTATTTTCATTTTTCTTTTTGTGTCTTGTCTTTTCTAACCAGGTAGACAATAGAGTTAGTCTTAGACGTAAGATTTTCAACTGTATCATGGTGCCAAAACAATAGGCACTCAGTAAAAATTGAAGGTTAGATTTTGAACTTTGTTTTCCTGAGACACTGATATGTGTGTATGCAGCACTATACTCTTGAGGCTGGGCAGGAGCTGAAGCTCCCGGTCATCCTGAGCGTCAGTGACTGCCACTACAGTGTACCATGCTGTTAAGCTGTGACATGTGGTAGCTTAAGTTTATTAAGTACATGTTTGATTTATGAAATTTTCAACTCCGAATGGGTTTGAGATGAACACTATTGTAAATCAAGGAGAATCTGTGTTATTATCCACTGTGGATGATACTGAGTGGACACACATTCATGCATATACACGCACCACAAACATGTTTAGTGTTTAAAGACAACATTCTGTAACCCTCTGCCTGTAGTCTCTGAGAACTACTATTCTGCTTTCTGTCTGAATTTTACTATTCCAGATACCTCGTAAGATGTGTAGATTGCTTAATGTGATATAAAACCTACACTTATGTTTCTTGATTTAAAGGCCCAAATTACCAGTTAAAGTTTGCATTTCTCCTCTTAGCTGTGGCCCCAAAGACATCACACATTACCTATTAGAAGCAGGAGAACAAAACATGGGGGTAACCCAAAAGTAATGGACCCTCTTCCTTTTCACGAAGAATGCTCATTAGAAATCATCTAAAAGCAAAACAAATTTCCTCTCAAAAGTTTTATATTTTTAGCAGTAGCAATATTAAACTTAGGCTCCAGAGATTTTAAGATTAGAAATACGATTTTTTGTTTTGTTTTGGAGACAGGGACTTGCTTTGCAGTTCAGGTTGGCCCTGAACTCACTGTGCTCAAACTCACAGCAGTCCTCCTGCCTCTGCCTCCTGAGTGCTGGTATTCACAGACATGAACCACCACATCTGGCATTGTGTTATATGGTTACCAGGGATTGAACTTGAGACCTTGCACTTTCCAAGCAGATACTGGAATCACTGAGCTAAATCCTCAGCCCAGAAATGTGGATTTTAAAAGAAATATGGTAGCTAAACAGAACGGAAAATACTTTATGGAGGAGATGAAATCTGTTCTTTAGAAAAACACAACTAGACATTAGACTTGTCAGGAAAGATACTTCCCTTTGGTTGTCTCTCTAAAGCTAGACACCAAATTTTATTTTAAATTATTATTTTATCTGTTTATCATTTCATGCTTTAGATTAAGAAATTAATCAATCTCTTAG
>PVIR01024608.1:0-25754 GCA_004026965.1 Petromus typicus | reverse complement strand
GCATTTGCAAGACAGGCGCTGGAACCACTGAGCTAACTCCCCGGCCCTGGGCGCAAGCTTTCACCAACCCTTCTGCCTCACCCTCCTGTGGTGCTGTGATTCCAGGCACATTCCTCCACGCCTGGAGAGGGAACTCTTCATTCTTTGTAAAACTGTGGTTACGTTTCATTGCCTTTCTCATAAGGATGAGTTGAGCTTCAAATAATGTCTGTGAAAATGCTTTGAGACTTACACAAGTAACATAGAAGAGGTGAACTTGAACTTATAATTGGTGCACAAATGTAAAGTGTAGGACTCTTCTGCCTGCCTACTTCATCTGGATTTAAAAATCTTAGTGTAGTTCATAGTACGGTGATTGTCCTCTCTGATATTTATCAGAAGTCTACCCTCATGGGTGAGAGGCACTAGAAAATAATTCTTTTACCAGTATCCATAACAAACAAACACAAAAGCCTAGTGAGAAAAAAGAATTTCTAAAGTAAAGCACATTTGTGGCAAAGGACAATCTTACTTAATTTGTGCTTTCATTGGCACATGTTTGCAGTACATGATCATTACATTCTTTGTGGGGAACTGATACATGTGCCTAACACATCCTAATTCTCCTTCTCTCCCTCCTGCTGCCTCTTATTTTATTTTGGTTTTGTAAAAACGTTCAAACAGCTTTTCTTCCTTTTTGTTTGGGGCTTTAAGACTTCTAAGTAATGCTAGACCTCTTCCAGCTGAATCTGTAAAAAATATAGATAAGAAGTTTCCCCTGTGCCAGAAACACTCCAGACAAAGTTAAGGATTGTCACAGAGCAGAGAATCAAACACCGCAGAAAGAAGTCTGTCTAAAAGATGTGTTGAAAGGCAACGTTGATGCTTCTTGAGGATAAAACCACACACTCCCACGAAGAATACAGGTGGCTGTATGGAGCTCAGATCCAAATACCTGGAATAGTGAGAGAAGCTGGCAACTTTGAGTTCCTGCAGAACCCAAACTGGCATTTGTCACCAGAATCAAAATATGAAAGGCATCATTACCTCAGCACCTCAAAAGATATTGGTTTCTTCTCCTTTGACAGATCTTCCGTAATAGAAAGACTCAAAAAACTTTAGTTAACTTGCTGAAATTGTGGAACTATAGTATATGCAAACCTGAACTTAGTCATTGAGTAAATCTACAAGTTGTGGCAAAATAAGTAAGAAGCAAATTACCCGGAGAGATAATGCTTCTGTGGCTGAGTCTCTTAAATGTGGTGCCATCCACAGAAAGGGTCCAGCTCTAAGATCTGTACGGCTGGAAACGAAAGTGCTTCAGGAAATAAATCACTTCCTGTGTCTCTCAAGCTGTCTTCTCCAGACCTGGAATAAGAAAGACAGCCCAGCCTGAAGAAGGTAGGAATACTGACAATGGGGAAGATCAGGATACTAGAAGGATGAACTTCAGATATTTTGTAATCCTCTCAGTTAATTAAAGTGAGTGCTTTCAAAAGCTAAGGTATTCCAGTTGATCTTGGAACTCCAATTTTATCAAGAGATTTTCCAATATAAACTTCTGCCTGTAAAATCTGATTCCTATTTTAATTTTGTAATGGTTGAAAAAAATGGCATAATATATCATCCTTTGCATCAACCTAAATATCATTTCTGTACCAACAGGGAGAGCAGCAGGATCCACAGGGCACTTCGTAGAAAGCTTCCAGCACATGCCCAGCGGTGCTTGGAAGAGGAAATAGCCACAGTCTGTGATCACATGATTGCTTGTCATATGTGCAGTAAATATATTTGAACTCCACCCATGTCCTATTTTTAGGTATGTAAAAGCATCCAGTGATACCTTGTTTCTTGTTTCTATTAGTTTTTTTCATTTTCCATTGGCATAGTTGGGAATCCATTGTATCGTGTGGCGGCTCTGTGGTGTTAGAGGCTATTCTCAAATGATAGTTACAATGAAAAAACTAACTCATTTCTAATTTTGGGAAAGCCAAGAAAAGAGGGTAAAGTTTTTGAAGCAGATGTTAGCTAATGAATATTGGAAGTAAATTAGCTCAACTACTAATTCAAGTATGAAAATTCAATTTTATATATCATTATATGATTTGCGATGAAGCAAACATATAAATTAGACTCAAATTATACCAGGGCAAGAAGATGACATGATTGGTTTGTCAGCACTTCATGGCTGAAGAGCAACTTCCCAGCAGTTGTAAGAATGATTCATGGTTATGTCATTTGATCAAGACATTCCACAAAAATTTGTTTAAAAGAGAAGGAAACAAATAGGAATAAATCAAAAGGAGGGAGGATCTGTAGTAGGAAAGGAGCAAGCACGGAGAGAAAATCACAGCAATATATTATTCCTCCTGCACAACTGAACCAGTTGCTTTGGTCGGAAGCGTGGCATGTATGTGCTTAACATAGGTTATCTCACGTGATCACTAAATCATCGCTTAGCTAGATGTGCATAACAAGGGACAACAAGGGACACAGAGGTTAAACACCCTAAATATGGCTATTAGAAAGCAGGCTGGGAGTTTAAGCTTGGTTTTCCTAATTCCATGAGCTTTTTCTTCGTGATCACACTTTTGCCCCTCACATCTTTGCTGCCATTTTCTTGGACCAGTCTGGCATTAATCACCTCTTAGAAAATGGCATCTTTCCTATTACTCTTCAAGCTATTTGCCAAGGGAAAAAGGGACAGACCAACTCCTCACAGCCTCTCCCATGCTGATCTCTGTATTATCAAGTTGTGCTTCTGCCTGAATTTGCTTTTGGCAATGTACTTGGCACAAATTTGAACATGCCAAGAATGACTGAGATGTTTGAGTATATTAAAGTAGATTCTTCAAAGACGTGGTTGCCAAGACAAAATTTGCACATGGACACGGATTTCTGTCCCCTAAAAGATGTCCTTCTCCATGTTAAATGATAACTCCACCTCTTCATATCTGAGGCTGATGGCTTTTAATTCCAAACGGTGGCTGCCATAGTACAAAATTCAACCTCAGCAGTACTGGTGGTGTTGTCCCTTCCTCAAGCGAGCCCGTTCTGTACACAGCTTAATGGTGGCCTTTCTCGAATATTCATTCAATTTGCAAGGTCCCTTTCATAACTCACCACAATCTTCATACAAGTTTAAACTTTCTGCCTTAGCATATTAGACTTGGAGCTTGGTCTCTTCCATTCCCAGAAACTCTGATCCCGTTATTTCCTTGCATAGAACCCATTGTTTTCTTCAACTAAACCAATCTGCTTGTGGTTCCTACAAAGTAAATGTACTTTTCTTGATCTTTGCCTATAACTCCCTGCAAAACCTTTCCTACCATATTTGTTTAGTTAAATTCTGGTCATCTTTCACTCCTAGACATCCGCTCCTTTGAGGACCTTCTCTCTGTCTGTCTGTTTGTCTGACTGGGCTGACTACATCTCTGCCAAGGACTGATCATGCTTTGTTCTGAATCAGTTTCCTCACTCATCTCTGTAGCCAGAGGGGAAAGTCTTTTAAGTCTATCCCAGCCTTTCCGTAGGGGATCAGGAAATGACTTGTCTCTCATTTACTAAATTCACTACATAGGATCCAAGAAAGACATATAAAGAATTCAAATAAAATTAAAAATAATGTAAAGAAGAAGCTCATGGAAAGGAAACCATACCAGGGACCTTCAGTAGAGAACAGCTTGAACACACACAAGAAGCCTCAATTTATGTTGACTTGATAATAAATGGGTGAATATTTTAATAAGAAATTGGAGTAAAAGTGAAGGACTGCACAGAAGAATAAAGTAAAAGTCAAAAAATACTATGGATAGACTTGGTGTGGTGGCTCATACCTGTAGTCCCAGCACTCAGGAGGCAGAGGCAGGAGAATTGCCATGAGTTCAAGGCGAGCCTGAGTTGCATAGTAAGTTCAGGGCCAGCCTGAACTACAAAGCGAGACCCTATCTCAAAAAACTGAAAGAATACTATCAATAAAGTGATGTGGAAGTGGATATAACAATGAGGATGAAAAACTGCTGGAATCCATGTGATAAATTTCCAAATGGTGACTCCCTGGGGTGACTGGCATGACTGAGCCATCATGCCTAGTGTCCAGGTTCTCTGAATAATTGACAGTTCCGCTCACCTCTGAATATAAATTTGAGTGGTTTTCTGTTTTGTAAAGGGCTTTGATATGCACAGTCTCATTTAATTCTGCATTAAGCATGTAAGGCACTCGAGGAAGATGTTCCCATTTTACAAAGGCAGCAGCAGTGCTGGACTAAGTGACCTCCACGTGGCTACTTGCCAGTTGAGCCTGAGCAAACCTTTGGATGTGGCGGGAGCTGCTCATGTTGGAGGTGGAAGAACCTCTGCAGGGATGTGCCTGGGCTAGCTCGGGGTTGAGGAGGAGGTAGCCAAGTCGACACACTTCACACCTGCTAGTCCAGTGCATTTCTAATCAGTCCAGATTGTTTCTTTATCACTGTTTATATCATGGGCTATTAAAAGAGAATAAATTCTCTTGAATCTTTGTGCTTCATTTTCGTCTTGCAAAGATCCCTGTATTAAAATATTAGAGCTCGGAGCCTTGTCCCCGGGAGGTATCACCTGCAGAAGCTCTGACTCGTTCAGGATCTGCAACTCAGTTTCCATTTGTGAGTTTCTGATAGGTTGTTTGTTTGAGAAAGTGAGATGAACCTTTTCTTCTTTGTTCTCTACATAAACCAGAACAGAAGGATTTGCAAATAAAAATAAAATTTCCAGTATGTCATTTCCCACCGGCAGAGCTGCGATCTTGAAGCCCGCCCCTTGGGCTGCCAGCACTTGTCCCACAGAGGAGGAAGAGGAAGTGAAGAAGACACTCACCAGCTTACCTACGAGCATGTCTACTTCACCTGCCTCATCTCATTCAACCACACACATGTAGGGTTGGAATTCCCTCTTCAACTGCCACTCTTACTTCTTTCAGTATATGTGCAACTTTGCTGGTTATTCACAGTACTCATGCCTACATCTAAAAATGGAGATAATTACACATCTGACACTTTGTTTTATTGCCAGACTTGTTTTAGGGGTATTACATTCATAAATATTCATACATGCACCTCAAGTCTGGGGAAAATCTGTACCTTCTAGAAGATGGAAAGATAACAAAAATCACGGAAAAAGCCCTGCTCCCTCAAAGTGTTATTGTGAATGTTAGTGAGCCGATAAAAACTGTTGGTAAACTGTTTTAAAAGGTACATTGCAAGCAAGGATTTTAATGATAGCACATGTTCCCTGTTCCAGGGGTGAAAAGCTGGGTTTATGTCTGTGTGGAGGAGAGCAGATTGCTCTGCCTCAACGGTCATTAAGTTAATGTTAGCTGAGGTCAAACCTCCAGATACCTCCTTGGTTCAGACAGCACAGCGTTAGCCCCGTGAGGAGAGAATGACCCTCTCTACCTACAATCTATTTCTTCTAAACAATAGAGGGCAGATAAAAGTTGCAGATTTTGGACTTGTAATTGAGCAAGTAGCGCAGAAGAAAGAGGCAAGGTTCCCCCCAGTATGTCTGGGGTTTATCAGGGTTCCATGGAGCCCATCAACAAGCAGTGTGGACTGTGCTTCGATTGACGAGACCAGGTTTTCATTCCCACTTCACCAGGTCCAGTGTAGGTGCTGCCAGAGTGAGCACTGTACCGGCTTCACCAGACCTCTTCTGTTTAACTTATTTACCTATCATACTTACAATTCATATTTTTTTGTTTGAGACAGGCTCTCACTTTGTAGTTCAGACTGGTCCTGAGCTCAGCCTGGAACTCAGCAGTCCTCCTGTATCAGACTCCCCAGTGCTGGGATTACAGTCATGAGCTACCACACCCGGCATTGTGGTGTGTGATTCTGATTGCTGGTGGGCGTGAGTCTCCATGCCCAGCGTTGTTGTATGTGGTTACTGGATCGAACCTGGGCCTTTGCACTTGTTAGGCAGACGCCAGAACCACTGAGCTAAATCCCTGGCCTTACAATTCATATTTTAAGAATGGATTGTTGGTTTATTTTTGTGAAAGTTTAAAACAAGTCAAGAGTCCAAGAGGCTATATCCCCTGTATTTGAGAGAATTTGAGACCCAGTAAGGATAAAATGAGTTTCTCCTTTTTAAAAAATGTGTTTATAATTGGCATATAAAAGTTGTATGAGTTTTGGGACATGCTGTTCTGAAATATGTATACATTATGGAATGCCTAAATTGAGCTGATTATGTGTATGTGTAAAAAATACTCAGTGCTACTCTTACCTCTTTTGAAGAATGTAATACATTGTTAACATGTTTGAAAAAAACTCAAATATTTTTAATCTCAAGTATTTTTATATTATTTATTTATTGATTTTCTGACTGAGTCAGGCTTGGTCGGTAGTTCAAGCTGGCTTTGAACTCACTATATAGTACAGACTGGCCCTGACATCACAGAGCTCCTCTGCATCAGCCTGCAGTGTACTGGTATTACTGACTAGAGCCACCACGCCCAGCCTCTCTCTAGCTCATTTAGTGTTTGCCACCAGCTACAACATCAAAGCAAGAATATTTGCATCAACACTGATTCCTTGTGAGAACAGTTGTATTTATTAGATGTGTACATTTGTCCTCTATCATTCAAGCGCTGGTTTTTGAATATAAACATTTTAATGCCCCACAGAAATGCATCACATAAGAATGTAGAATTTCTTAACTTGAATCACTTAAAAGTTTTAACCAGGATTTCATTTATCCAACCTTTACCATAAGAGATGCAGTATTAAATAAGTTTAGAAGTAAAACGTGGAGCTTGACTCACATCATCCAAGGGAAAATTTTGGAAAGTAAAGAAGGAAAAGAGAAGAAGGAAATGAGAGGAAGAGAGAAAATAGACAATATTTTTTTGCCTGCTTGATAAATACCACCTTTCACAGGCCCCTTTCTATAGATAAAATAGTTGCCAAGATGGCGGAGTCTGTAACTTTTGCCTTTATCCTTTCTTTCTGGGACCCATCTTTTCCATCTCCAGGTGTTTCCGGTGGGGCTGTCAGTGGTGGCGCTCTACCCCTTACTAGAGATGTGTCTAAGAGCATCCTTAAACTGCTGCAGTATTCTCCTTCAGATATAAGCAGTTGATAAAGGAGCAGATACATGATGTTGGCTTTCTCAGTAATAGGAGACAGGGTCTCTATCTTTGGATTATGAGATATATGAATATAGGTTATATGTTCCATGCAGCCTTCCTCCTGTTCAAATAGACTGCCTGAGAATTAAGCCCATGGGGAAATTTACGTGAAAGAAAGTCATGAACCAATGAGAATAATGGGCCATCATTCTGAGAAATATGATGCGTCTACTCATACATCATCATGCGCTATGCAGTAAAAATGGTGCTGTGCGTACAGAAAATACTTGTGCAAGCCCTGACCCCTGTAGCATGCAGCCTAGTGCTCAGAGCAGCCTGTATGTGAGTGAATAAGAAGACCCTGGAGAGTGAGTAGGATCACAGAGCAGGAGGCAGTGCCTCAGGCACTGGGTCAGGCTGGAGGTGAAAGACCCTAACAGGAAGTTGCATCTGCATTATGATTTATGCCAAGCAGAACTAGTACAGATCCAGGGGAGGAACTTTTTAAACCACGGTTAGGTAGGAAGCAGATGTAGCATGTTATAGGCCCAGAAAGAGGGTCAAAGTGATAGAAACTAAGATTCGAAGCAAGAATAACAAGAGGCCAAATGAGGTGACAGTTACAGGTGAGACTGAGGATTTTAGGGTTCATTTTAAATTTAGAGCAGTAGTGAGTGATAGGTTCAGATATTGGGCCTGAAAAGTAACTTGTAAGAGGAGACAGGAAAATCAGGTCACAGATAGCTGAAATAGCTCATGTTAGAAAAGATGGCAGCACTAAACATCAAACAAATATTCACGTAGATGCAAAGAATGAGGCATTTGAATGCCGAGCATGGTGGCTCACTCCTGTAATCCCAGCACTTGGGAGGCAGAGGCAGGAGGATTGCTGCAAGTTAGAGGCTAGTCTGGGGCACACTGAGTTCAGGGCCAGCCTGAACTACAAAGTGAAACCCTGTGTCAAAAAAATGGGGCATTTGGAAATAGAAGGTTCACTAGTCCACAGCATTTGACCTTAAAGAAAAAGGGAAAGCACAGAAGATTCCTGGACTTGGGGTTTAAGGTAATTCAGTGGATGAAAATCAGTGTTACTGAAATGGGTCTGAAGGAGAGAAAAACAAGTGTATGTTGAGTAGAGGGAATTAAGTGCTCTGTTCTGCCTGTCCTAAGCAGGAGCTGCTTTTTGGATATCCAAGTCCGTGGGCTAAGAAGGGACACTGGATAGTCACGTCTGCAGTTCAGGAGAGTAGTGCAGGGTAAAGGTCGAAGCCCGGCGTTGATCATCAGGCCAGCCATGTTTAAACTCCATCATAACCAGAGGGTGTCGCCTGTGCCAAGAGCACAGACAGGAGAAGCAACACCGCTGTTGAGAGATTTAGGCAAGGAGTGAGCAATAGCAATGGAAACTGAAGATGAATAAGCAAGATAAAAAGAAAGACATGAGCATGTGGTATTTCAGAAACCAAGGGAAGAAAGGACTTGGAGAAGGGGGAACATTTCTGTTGACCAAGAGGTCCAGTAAGGTGAAGGTACAGAGATCCCCACTGGGTCTGGGAGTGTGGAAGACTGGCGTTGTGTGGAGTAGCTTTAGGATAGGGAAAGACTGGAATTCGTGAGATGGATATTGGAGAAAGAATATAACATGATTTAGCAGTGGAGTTGAATTGGTCCAGTATTCAGATTCTGTAATTAAAAAGCCAAGAACAGTGAAGACTAACTTTTCTGTGGTTCAGCTGTGTTGCTAAGAACGGCAGGAACTGGAAAGCAGCCTCTCCAAGGAGGATCAGATGATCTCTCGCTCCTGAGGAGGTTGGTGGGAGCGCAGAGCAGGCAGGGGGATGCTCGCTGCGGGCCGCGGACAGGAACACCTGACCTTCTGAACAGGAGCACAGATGGGGTGTTGCCTAAGAAGGAAGTGATTGATAATAATCTCATTAGCACAGGAGCACGCACCTTCTAGGGTTTTATAGTAGAATCTGAGCTCTCACTTAAGATTCTCAGTCACCGACAGGAACTGAGACCATTTGCTACTGGGATTTGTGTTGTCCAGCAATATTCATCTGATCAGGCATCGCCTAAGAGAGCAGGTGGAACTTAATTTCTGCTTCCTGTAGCAGAAATGAAAGGAACAAGGAGAGATCAAACATTGAAAGTGAAAGATTTTTTTTTTTAACCTAAGTGATTTTAATGACTGGTCACACCATCTACGCTATATAACCACACAAGAAAGACTCAGAGGAACAGGGCTAATACAGAAAAACGTCACACAGAGATGAAGCTCTGAGAGGAGAGGAGAGCTTCTGCCACAGGAGAACTAGAATGAGTAGCTACATGGGCAGGAGCAGCAGTGAGTGCCAAACAACTGAAACAGAAATTCTGGCGGTCTTTCAGTTTCTGTTGATTAAAATGCGGTAATACCGTGGATATTGGCAAATTAGATGGGATTACAAATGCAAGAGAATTAAGAAGCTAAAGTATTAGTCATTTTAATCCAATATTGATTTAGCAGGAACTGTTGCGGAGTAAATGACAAAGAGAGAAGCAGCAACTGACAGAGTCATTTCAGGTGAAAGGGGGGAGCCCTGGGGGGTGGATCAATGTCAAATAAGCTGGCAAGGAAGAGCGGCCCTCCATGCATGTTGCTGGCATAAATTTAAGAAAAGGCTGGGAATGTAGCTCAGTGTGAAGTTTTGGGTTCAATCGTCAGTATCGGGCAAACAAAAACGAGCCTCATACAGTAGTAGAATGAGGCTGGAGACTTTGGAAGCAGCTGTGTGCAAGACGCAACACACAAGTGATTCCTTTCTCCAGGTCAGAAGGCACATGTAGGGAAGACAGATGTGACCAAGGCTCCCCTTGTGACCCAAGAGTGCAGCAGGGAGGGCAGCTTCCAGTTGGGAGGACAGAGGGGGTGCTCAGAAGGCCGGGGCAGTTGGCTGTTGTTTACTCTTTGTTCCAGAGGGCAGAGTGGAAGTGTTGGGGGGTGGCGGTTCGTGGCAGGTTAGTCAGATTAGACTCAGCTGCACTAAATCACTCTCTACCTAAGCAAATTCTGTGCATTTGAAACCCGTAGAGTCTTCACACAATACTTTCTTGCTGAGTATGTATAACCCATTGCAACCACTTGTATTCTGTTGTTAAAAAGAGATCATGTTTAGGTCCATGAAGTTATTTTTGCAAGCCACTAACGAGTGTTTGAGAAAAGTCAGTTGGCTGCTGCTTTTTCTTTAGGTTTCTTTCTCATGGAAGATTCCTTCTCTTTTACGGAAATGGCTGACACAGCTGGGTACCATCTTCTCTTTATATTATTAGCCTTGTGAGCTTCCTGCTGAGAGTCATTTGCTTAGCTGTGAAGTTGTTACTGTCCATATCCTCCTCACACATGACGGGAGAGGGGCAGGGTCTGTCTGAGCTGTCTGTCTTTGCAGCGATCGCCCAGTACTAGGCACGCAGTAGGCTGTACATGAACAATGGATGGGTGATTGGGAAAGCCGATTTTAGGTGTTCTTCATGAGAAACTTTCTAGCTCTGTTTTCAGCCTCTGCAGGGCTCAAAAATAAATATCTGTTAGAGAGCATTGAGGAAATTATCTTTACCCTTGGGATTAGCTTATAGGTCAAATCACAAAATGAAGAAAAGTGTGCCAGATATGCACTGTTTGTCCCATGCAACTTTTTCTCTCTCTCCACTCAGTTTTGTGGCTTTGCTGGTGGCATTTGTTGCCATCCTCCAGTTGGGTCTGACCATCAAAGACATCAGCAAGACAGGACAGGAGGACCGGGACCCACTGTGCTCTGCAGATGTGGGTTTGGTCATCATGTCGTGAAGTCCATGGAAAGGGCTCCTGGGCTTCCTCCCGCCCTTCTGCATCAGCCCAGGAGGCCCGAAGCAGGCATGGCCCTCTCCCTTGGCAAGCACCGCCCCTCCTGTGTTCCCTTAACTCTCCACACCTTTCTAAATAGTTCTTTATGAAACTCTCCCCAGTCATCTCTTCTGTTTCCTGCCTGGACTCCAATTGAATTGGGAACTATTTTTACTTAAAACAAATCATAGTACCATCCTGGGTGCTTATGTCCTCATGCCAAGGGCATCTCAGAACAAGCCTGTAGATGCCCAAGAAGATAGAGCTCCATGCCGCACTCCATACTCATGGAGTGAAGAGAGTTCTGTGTGGCGACAGGCAAACATTCCATTGTCACCTTGCCAGTGTCACACTGTCAGTCAGACATGTGCCTGCCGCTTACTGTGTCACAGGCCACATGAGGCCCAAATCCAGTCCTGTGTGGTTTGCCGTTGCTGTCAAGGAACTGAAGTGTGTGGACAAGCGAGTCTGTGCCTTGTACTCAAAGCAAAACAAGGACACCGGGCATCATTGTGAAATGCAAAAAGGCCCTAGGTGAAACTTCTTGAAAGCTGGACAGAATATGTTCCTAGTAAATCTTGATTTGATGATTAGATGCTATTAGTGTTTCAACAGAGAAGTAGTAAAAATATTACTTTTTCTGAGAGTAGATTCTATTGTTAGGATAGGGATTTAGAAAATCAGGAAGAATATGTGCACATATATGCAAATATACACATATATTTTTTTCCTTTGAGGAAAGGAAGTGTAAAATACAGATATGAAGCAGAAAGCAATTATTTAGGAAATTGAGGATAAAGTTCTTTTCTTTCCTTTCTTTTCTATTTTGAGATAGAGTCTCACTCTGTATTTCAGGCTGGTGCTGAGCCCACTATGTGGCCCAGGCTAGCCTTGAATTCACAGCAATCCTCCTGCCTCTGCCTCACGAATCCTGGGATTACAGGTGTGAGCCACCACGCCCAACAATGTGGGTGTGACACTGATTGCTGGTGGATGTGAGTCCCCATGCCTTGAATTGTGGTATGTGGTTACCGGGGATTGAATCTAGAACCTTGCACTTACAAGGCAGATACTGGAATGACTGAGCTAAATCCCTAACCCAGGACAAAGCTGTCTTGAATTAAGTAAGACACTGCTTTCATTGTAATATTCAAATATGTACTAGCCATACTTCTAACTTAACCCCTGCCCCCAAAATGACTTTGATTATGCCCACTGAGTTTATTCTGTGGCATGCTCATCATTTTGACATGAACTGTGTAGTCGCCATACACCTCAGAGTGAACCTGCGAGATTCCAGGAGTCCTGCCATGACTTAGGGGTTTGAGCTGTTAAACTGCTGATAGGAGGTTCCAGAGAAAAACCTTGGATTCAGCCTGAGCAATTGGCTTGACAACTTAGTGTTCCTGAACACAGGCTAAAATGTTTGTCTAAATTCATTTTTGTACAGGTATTTACTTAGGTAAATAAGTAATTATCGATCCTTTGATATTTGTTCATAAATTGACTTTACAAAGAATATTCGCAATCAAAACTGTTCACATCATGAAAACTAATATTTAGTAGCCCCAAAAAAGAAGTTCCTAAAATAGACTCCATCAGATTAAACTGGTATTGGCTTTCAAAAATGTTCTTACTCCTTCCCTAAACCTTTCTTTTTTTAATTGGAAGACATTAGAAAAATTTATCAGTGAAAATACCCTAATGTTTAATATTGATATATCTTAGGAAAAGTGGGCACAGATTGTGCATTGAGGAGCTAACAACAGATCCCTGGGGAAGTGACTTTATTTGGATTTATGGGCCCTTTGCTGATGAATCAAGTTAAGGTGAGGTTGTATTTGTGTTAGCTGAGCCCTAAATCCAAGGGTGGATGTAAAAAGAAAGGTGAACTTTTGAATTTTTTCTATCTGTGAAAAATATTGTTGGGATTTCAATCAGGATTGCACTGAATCTATATAGTAGTTGTGAGAGAATAGCCATTTTGACAATATTGGTTCTTCCCACCCAGAAACAAGGGATGTCTTTCCATTTTCTGATATCTTCTTTTATCTCATTTTTCAGAGTGCTGTAGTTTTCAGAATAGAGGTCTTTCACCTCTTTTGTTAGATCGATTCGTAGATATTTCATTTTTTTGGATGCTACTGTGAAAGGGATTGACTCCCCAATTTCTTTCTCAGTGGGTTTGCTGTTTGTGTATACAAAGACTATTGATTTTTGAGCACTGACCTGGTATCCAACTATGCTACTAAATTTGGTGATTAAGTCTAGCAGTTTTTGGTTGAGTTTTTAGGATCCTCTATAGAAAGTATCACATCATCAGCAGTAATATGGCTGAGTTATTCATACTCAGATGTACCTCATGAGTGAAATAAATAGGTCACAGATGTATAAATATTGTATCTTTTCTCTGATATGAGAAAAATGAAATTATAAATGAGTTCTAGTATATATAGTAGATATTGTGAAACAGAAAATATTTAAGCAGAAATAGGGTACAGGGGTAAATAATGAGGGAAAAGAATGATAGTAATAAGAGGAAACAATGGTTATGTGTATAGGGGGAGCGGGTTGTAGGATGAGCAGGGAAGTGGGAAATCATGAGAATCAAGTCGTGTCTTACGCCGGTACACACTCTCAACGTTGAATGTGATGATGATGTGTGTATAATGTACCAATAAAGATTTGAATTTAAAAAAAGAAGAAGAAAGAAGACAATCTAACAACAGAGTGAGGAAGCCCCAAGGCAAGAACATCCAAGGCTGGCCACAAGTTAGGACGAGGAAAGTTAGGAGCTGAGAGCCCACATGGCCCTGCTGACACCCCAAGGTTGGACTTCTCAGGACCGGAAGGGACAAGCCCCCCAGTTTGTGATGCTGTTTCGCCATCCTGGGAAACTAGTAGCAGGTAAGGTTTTCACAGATAACTATCTCTCATGGATATGGAAGGTAAAAGGCGCACATTCAGTTGAAGAATGCGCAGAA
The DNA here is from genome assembly GCA_004026965.1 of Petromus typicus. Taxonomy (NCBI): domain Eukaryota; kingdom Metazoa; phylum Chordata; class Mammalia; order Rodentia; family Petromuridae; genus Petromus; species Petromus typicus. The sequence goes on along the minus strand of PVIR01024608.1, from coordinate 11,824 downwards.
CAGAACTACAAGTAGAGCACGAATGAGACATGAGATCACTGGCAGAAGCATGCCTTACAGGCAAAGCTAAGGCATTTTTGAAGATCTGGGACAAAGTATTTATTGTGCAGACAGCTATGATTGAAGTAAGGCCCCCTCTGGAATCACAATAAACAAAAGTGATCTCCAAGTGTATAATTTTATAAGATGTGAAAAGAGAGAAACTAGTATTTATAGGGTGTCTGTTATATACTAATCCCTGTAAAAAAATTTTATTTTTAGTATGTCATCTAATCCTTACAATATCTCTGAAATAAAAAAAGGAGTATGTTTCTTTCCAAATAAGGAAATTATAAAGTGGTTGCCTAAATTACAAAGTCAGTTCCCTAAGGTCGCGTAATAGTAAGAAGCAGAGCTCAAATTTTGAAGCTACGGAAGGACAGGCCTAGGTTTTATGGAATTAAAGCTCCTATAATGTGTAAAGAGGGACCAAAAAGACACCGGAAGGAAGAGTACAAAGTGCCTTCACTGCGAGTGAGCAAGAGGCCTTCAAATGGCATTCTCACCTGTCTAGATTCTTCTAGGTGTCTCTGACTTCCAGACGTTTTTCTTCAAGCATTAGACTTGTAATAAAAGCAATAGGCTTATAAGAGAATATGATATGATACAATAAGTATTGCTTAAATAAAAATAAATAAAAGATATACAAATTCTACCACTAACGTGAACTACTTTTTCACCTTAAGTTTTTATATATTTCTTCCAGGCATGTATCTTTCTTTCTTTCTTCCTTCCTTCCTTCCCTTCTTCCTTTCTTTCTTCTTTTTTTGAAACAGGGTATTGCTTTGCAGCTCAGGCTGGTCCTAAAATCAGCTTCAAACTCAGCGATCCTCCTGCTTCCTGAATGCTGGGATTACAAGCATGAACCACCACTCTTGTCACTGTGGTATGTGGTACTGATTGCTGGTGGGCATGAGTGAACACGCCCTGCATTGTTGTGTGTGGTTACTGGGGATCAAACTCAGGCCCTTGCACTTGCAAGGCAAGCACCAGAACCACTGACCTAAATCCCTGGCCCAAGACATTTTTCTATACATACACTTTTATCACTGCCCTTTTTGTTCTATTTAAAATATTCCAGGGGAGCAGAAAAAAATAAGAATTAGGATGTATCATGTATAGGTACAAATGCTCAATGATTAATGTGATCATAATCTATACTTAAAATTATACCAATAAACTCAATTTAAAAATATTGACATTTAAAATATAAACCAGATCACATCTTCCTGAATAGAATCATCTAGTGGTTTCTATATTCATTTTTATATTCTTTTGTTTCAAAAGTTCTTATTTAAAAGTAAAATTCTTCTACAACGTATATAACAAGAAACGGGAACTCATATCACACAATCATCTAATTCCACACTCTGAAATGGACTTTGAAATTTTAAGCTATTTGTTCCTGGGTTTTCTGTGAATTTTAAATAAAATATTTATTCAATATTTTCTAAGGTCATATTTATCAACCTTTAAATATAGAATGCATGAATTTAGTATTTTTCTATTCCAACCTCTTGGTTAACTCAACATTTAAAATTTACCATACTATGCTCTTATTTAGTGAAGAATCAAGATGCACAAGTTTTCTTTTTTATATAAAACCTATCTTCTGAAGTTAATAGTGGCCTTCATTAGTTGTTGGTCTTTATTATTCCATGCTCACACATTTAAACAGTCTTCTGATTCCAGTTTGTTGTTAGTTGAATAGATTTTCCCATTGAAGTTCAGAAAATCTGCAATCTTCAGGCCTGTAATTGCACTACAGCTTGAGATCTCCTTGCTCTTTTCTTATATGGAGATTTTGACATTCCTTGTCCCAGTATCAACTATCCATATTGTTCTTTTGGTTTGTTCCCTCATTTTCATGAAGCAAATGTAATAGTAGTTTCCAAAGCATGCAAATATATACATAAATATTTAGAAGGAAAATTTTTTGAAAACCTCTGTGTCCTGTGTGCCTGGAAATATCTTTATTGTACCTTAGTGTGTGCTGCTTGATTCTGATTGAAAGCAAAACAGAACTTGGACATTTCCTTTTACTCAGTTTTGCTGATTCAGCACAAGTTGTGAGCTCTCTAAAATACGTTGTGCAGGTGGATTTCAGATGTACCATAAGCTGTTGATCATTTAAGATTTTTGAGAAGACTAGGTGAGGCCAGGGGACTATCGTTCCTGTAAGGCCCATTGTAACCAAGTGTACCCCTTTTTAATGTTAAACAGATCTGGTTTTAGATGACCAAGCTATATTGTTACCAACCTGCTATCTGTAATACCAGCAAGGATTCTTTCTCAGTTATCTCAGTCCTGCGTGTGGCAGGCATGATGAGCAAACCCAGCCTCGGTGACTGGCCCGACTGCCCCCAATCTCTCCAAACCCATCCTGCCTCATGAGTTAGCTACGGAGTGTTTGTCCTGCTAAAGACATCAGAGAAAATCCCATGTACAGGAAGCTACCTGAGGAGGTGGCTAAAGAGTGGCTGCCTAGGCTGGAGATTTAGCTCAGTGGTTCCAGCTTCTGCCTGGCAAATGCAAGGTCCCGAGGTCGATCCCCAGTAACCACATACCACTGTGCCGTGCATGGTGGCTCATGCCCGTAATCTGAGCCCTCAGGAGGCTGAGGCAGGGGGATTGCTGAGTTTGAGCCTAGACTGGGCTACATAGTGAGTTCAGAGCCAGCCTTAACTACACAGTGAGACCCTGACTCAAAAAAAATAAATAAATAAAAAATAAAAAGTAAAAAAAAAAAAGTGTGGCTGGCTGGAAATGGGGAACCAGAAACTCCTGACACAGACAGCTGCAGAGTGACTTTGTGTTCATCTACTGTGGACTCTACTTACAGTGTGTACACCTAGTGTTTGCATTTATGTTGTATATCCTGCTTCCAAGAAAACTTCGGGGTACTATTTCATCAATGCATACAGGTCCTACAAGTTCAGAATTGATCATTTTTTGAAATAATTTGAATGAAAAAGTTAAGTCACAAGTAAATTTTGTTCATTCAAAATGTCATTTGGTAACATAAGGGAAGATACTATATCAAGGGAGTGATTATAAAAGGTAGTTTAAAACTGGTGGATAATTTTGTTTTCCTCTGATAATGGCACAATAGGCAATTTGGGCCAACCAAATAAAGAAGTTGAGATAATAAGTATTTTAAATTAAAATTTTTTTTGTTTTTGAGACAGGGTCTTGCTTTTGTAGTCCAGGCTAACGCTGAGCTCAGCCTTGAACTCACCACAATCTTCCTGCCTCTGCCTCTTGAGTGCTGGGGTTACAGACATGAGCCACCACGTCCAGCACTGTGGTATGTGGTTCTGATTGCTGGTGGATGTGAGTCTCCACGCCCAGTATTGTTGTACATTGTTACCGGAGATCGAACCTGGCCCTTTGCACTTGCAAGGCAGGTGCCGGAACCACTGAGCTAAATCCCCTGCCCTTAAATTTAAAATATTGTAAAAGCTAATATAATGACATCAGTGAAGAAAGTAATAATTCATGGTTTGCTCCAGCACTTTCCATTTTAAAAGAATTTCATGAACCATTGTAATAAAAAATGCCATCTAAAACATTTTATTGCAAGGCACTATTGAGAGCAGCAAGCTTGTTTTTATGAAAAATAAATGTATTTGAGGGCCAAGGGTTTCTTAGCTCCATAGTGGAGTTTTGCCTAGCATGTTTGTCATCTTGAGTTTAATCCCTATAACCATGGGGATAAGCACATATTTTCTCGGAAATATTTGTGGATATTTAGTATTTAAAATATTACTTAACATTTTGTATTTTTCCTATACTTACTAAATATAAATAAAATTATTGTACATTTGATTAAACATTGATAGATGCTTGCCACCTGCCTTACAGGCCTTACAAATATTTTATATTTGTCACGTGATCTATAAAATGTATAAGAAGCATCTCCAATATTGCTATGGAACAAATCCTTCCCTTACAAAGACTGACATTTTCCTTATTTCCCTCCTGTATCTTCCCTGCTTCCTGGCACCACTGATTTCCAAGCTTTTTCATTATTTGGTGATACTGTTTATTTTGCTTTTCATTGACTTTTGCACTCAACTTTCTCCTTTTGCAATGACTTAGCACCTCTTAAGGTAAAAAACTGTGTTGCTATCTGTAGATTCCTATTTTACCTTACCAGTCTCTCTATATTTTCATATTTGTACTTTTTTTACTCTAATTTTGCTAAAATATTCTGTTGTCGAAGACACACATGTTCATTATGTGATGTTCCACTGGATGCCCATTTCCTATTTATTTATTTATTTATTTATTTATTTTTAAGGTTTTTTGAGACAGGGTCTTGCTTTGTGGTTCAGGCTGGCCCTGAGCTCAGCCTCCAACTCCCATCACAGCAATCCTCCTGCCTCTGCCTCCCGAGTGCTGGGATGACAGGCGTGAGCCACCACGCCCGGCACTGTGGTATGTGGTACTGGTTGCTGCTGAGCGTGAGTCTCCATGCCCAATATTGTTATGTGGTTACCGGGGATCGAACCCGGGTCCTTGCGCTTGCAAGACAGGCGCCAGAACCACTGAGCTAACTCCCCGGCCACCATGTCCTATTTTTAAATGTGTATACTTTATAAATATTTAAAGGTAGCACATTATAATCTTGAGAAGACAATCATTAGGAATCATGCAATTTAATTATAATTCTACATAATGTTGACTTCTTCTTACTTTGTGATTATAGGACAATGGTTTCAAATGTCAATGTCTTAGTCTCTTGATCCATAAACATTAGTTTTTATTTCTTAAGTGGTTTAACGCAGGTAGCATGCTTAGTGCAGTAAGTGATGACGTTATAGGTATATTAGCAGATATGCCGATGGCTTTGCACCACTTTGTGTGATATTTTATATTCTTAACAATTGTTATTCTTCTTCTGTTTGTTCAGATACTATATTGCTTAATTTAGAAAAATATTCTAATCATCTCATTAATGTGGGTAATATTCTAAACTATACAACTAATAAAATCTCAGATAACATTTGGAATTATTTTTTGTTAATTTAAGAACTCTGCATTCCTTCCACCTATAACCAAAGGTGAAAGGAAAGTGAAAGGTGAAGGGAATGTGTTATGGGTTGACGTTCTCCAAAGCTTCAGGTAGTCATATCTGCTGCCTTTCAGAGGTGTTTGGATAGAGTTCGTAGTGCTGGCATCACGGGTATGTGATTACTATATCAATCTGTTGATGGTTTGGCACCCAACCTAAGCCTTCCAGCCTAGATACAGTATAAAAGGGCCAGAAAGAAGCTGCTAATGTCACTTGTTGCTGGCTGTTTGCTTGCTTTTGCTGGCTTCTGCCTGCCATAAACTGTCTCTCCCTTGTAATGCTCCTCTGCCATGCCTCCCTGCCTGGAGCCAGCCAATTTGGAACTGAAACCTCTATAAAGAGGGAGCTAACAACCTTTCCTAATTTAGGTGTTGAATATTTTGTCTCAGCAATGACAAGAGTAACCAAGACAGAATTTGGTACTAGACAAGTAGGGTCATTGCTACAGTATTAACTGACCTCATGACGTAAGAGCCTTGGAATTGGCTTATGGGAGAGTTTAAAAAGGGTCAGAGATGCTGGCTGAAAACCAGCTTTGGAATGATTGAGGCTGTACTTGATGGGATATTCTGATCAGAGATCAGAAGACCAGAAGACTGATAGAAAGGGTGCTAATAAAGACCAGGCTTGGGAAGTTTCCCTTGGGAAGGACTGCTTTGGCTGTTGGATGCCAGACATTGTGTATTATATGTCTTGGCAGAAAATTTGTCTGCACTTTGTTCTTGTCCAAAGGCTTTGCCTGAGTCTTTGGCAAGCTCACTCTTTATAGAGGTTTCAGTTCCAAATCGGCTGGCTCCAGGCAGGGAGGCATGGCAGAGGAGCATTACAAGGGAGAGACAGTTTATGGCAGGCAGAAGCCAGCAAAACTGAGATTAAGTGTAGTAGATTAATTAATCTGGCAGAATAAATTTCAAGAAAGCCTAATGTTGAAGTGGTGGCATGGCTACTGTTGGAAGCACTTAGCCAGATTTCTGTTGAGATGAGCAAAGAGCCCAGCAGAATGATTCAGAACACTGGGAGTCTAGCTGGAAAGGAAACTCCAGAAAAGTTATGCCCTGCAAAGATGGAGCAGAAGATAAACTGGTTGCTGAAAAGATTAGCAAGAAAAAAAAAAACAAGTATTTGAGAAGAAGATAATAGGAAAGATGGCCTGAGGACAACGCAAGAACCAACAGGACTGCAGCCCTTGCAGCCTCAGTGTTGCTAAGCAGAAAGACTTTGCTCTGAGAAGAGAGTCCCAGACCTCATGTTCCAAAATAGCAGCAACTTAGAAAATTTATTCCTTGGATTGGGTTCAGAGAGCTCAGTGATCCAAGCCCTCAACCCCTTCAGCCAAAACAGTAGGAGGAAGCCTGGCTCCTGCTCCAACTGACAGTAGACTGTTATCATCCATGTGTTGCTAGCTTTAGGTGCACACATAATGCAAGAGTTGTGGAGTCAGGAATATTTCCACCTAGATTTCCGAAGTCCTGGGAAGCCAGGCAGTATGCCCTTGAGAGGGCAGTGTGTGAAGCTGTGGGTGCAATAGAGACCCCAAAAGTCTGGAGAAGCCAGAGCACAGTTCATCTGAAAAAACTGGAAAGAGGGACAGAGCCAGCCCAAGAGCAAAGCCGTGGGAGCTCCAAGCACCAGTGGTGTCACATGGGCAGAACCATCCAAGCTCTTGGGAGTTCACAGCCTGCCCCAGACTGCCTTGGATTCTGGATGTGGAACTGTAGGATATAATGTTCTCCTTGCCACATTTTGAATTTGCTTTGGTCCACTCCTTTCTATCCCCATCTTTGTACCTTTTAGAATGGAAGCATTTATCTTGTGCCATTGCACACTGGGAAGCGTTTGACTTTCTTTTCTTTGGTACAAAGGCTTGCATCTAAGAGTTTGCCACAAATCTCAGAGGAATTGGGACTTTTTAACAATGAACATGTTAGGACTCTGGTTAAGTCTTAAGAGATGAATTACATGTCTTTTGCATAAAGGGCTCGGCGTGAGTCTTTGGGAGGCCAGGAGCGGAATGTTAGAGCTTATATCTAGATGTTCCCTCAAATCCTTGTGCAGTCACAGAGAGAGCTTTTCATGGTTGTCTGGATCTAGAGTGTGTGGTGCGGGGGTCAAGGGAGTTGGACTACTACAGCAGTGCACTGGTTGGTTTGGCAGAGTCCTGGTCAGGATTAAGAGTGTGAGTGTCACACTCACGCGAAGGTGGGTAGCCTGCACAAAACGTAAGCACAGAAAGAGGCCTGATGTGCTCTCATTTGCATGTAGAGAAAATATAAACGACATTAGAGGCATATGAGGAAAAGAACTGAGAGTGAACATTAAAATACCCCACACAGTCTGTGTCACTGGTTCTCAAGTTTCTGTATGCATTTGAACAATATAGAATGGGCTCATAAACATCATCCTTTCCTGAGTCTAATTCCTATTCAATGTGTTTACAAACTCCAGGGCAACCCAGGAGTATGCATCTTTGTGTAATAAGGACTCTAGTTGGTAGGGGGCCAACAGTGGCCAACAGCTGTATTTTGAGATACAACAAACTTCTAAGGTCAAAACGTGAGAACCAAATTGAATGAACTAACCCTGATACTTCCACTGATCTTCATCCTGTGAAGGTCAAGTACAGCACATGGGCTCCTACCTGGGAGGGCAAACAAAGCCCCAAACTACAAACTCTGAAAAATAAAGATGCGCATAATCAGAAGAACATGAAATAGGAAGAAAATATGCAAAAAGAAAAGGGAGAGTATGGGTAGGGAAAAATAAAGGGAAAAATGATAATAATAACAAAAAGAAACAGCTTGTGTATATAAGCTGTATGTATACATAGTTGTGGAGAGGGCAGGGGAAAGGGGAAAAATCAGAATCTAGATGTGTCAGATACAAATACTCAATGTTAAATGTGATCGTACTGTATGTATAAAATGCACCAATAAAATTAATTTTAAAAAAGAACAGGAGGTAGAACCTGGCTTCCCCAGAGAAATGTTACATTACAATCTCATAAAACCAAATAGGAAATTTGAACCCATTAAAAATAAACAAATGATAAACAAAATAGCAAATAGTTTCACTTTGTGCCAGTTATTGTTCTAAAAATAATTGAATCCTTGCCACTTTATTATGTGGATGTTTTTAATACTTTCCTGATGAGGAAGCGAGGCACAGAGAGACTGTGTAAAAGGCCAGATGTAGCGCGGAGAAGCAGCAGGAGCAGACAGCTGGGCTCGAGATCATGCCGTGGTTGGCTTTCTGAAGGGCCATGAAACAAACTGGCTCGTTTTAATACTTGATGTGGGCTACTCTATGGTTCCGTATGTTTTACATGTGTTAGGTTTTCTCTTTCTTCTCAAACTTTCCGAGTTCACATGTTAGAGTTAGTGATGAATACCACAGAAAAACCTGGACACAAGTGACTAGGAACCATGAGTAATATTTGGTTCTTATGTAAATACTACAGCAAATCAAAGGTGTGATACCCTAACTGACTGTTCTGACAAATTAGATTAGTCACCTCGCATTTCATGGCGATATGAAAGAATCCTGTCAAACATGCAGTGTTGGCTCGTGGAATACTGAGCAGCTAAATCACTGTGTTCATGTTCTGTGCATGGCTTCATCTCCTAATAGAAGAAAAATAATTTCTTATTTTTGAAGCTATTTTTCTCTCTTCTGAATACCAATATAGCAGTCAAAGCAAGGATATTTATAATGGTTATTTTTGTTTTCCAAGGGAAAAGATATCTGTGTTTTAGCAACAGAATAATCCAGATAGCTTGAAAATACTCTATTTTTTGCTCCTCAACTTTTCGTTATCAGCAACAAATTTGGTCTTTGTTTCTTTATCCCAAATGGTACCACAGGCTTCATGCGTACCAATCCAGTATCACTGATCTCAATCCAGAGGTCTCGGCATTGTTAACCACTTACTAAGTGTGCAGTGAATAAGATGAGCAGTTGTCTTGTGCCCTTCATGACTCCATTCTGGCTCTGGCCTCAAGTCCAAGTTGCTTGAACCTGTACACGTTCCTTATTTCAAGTCCCACTTGAACATCAGTGACTGCAAACTACAGGCTGATCTGTATCACTTCCATTGCATCAAACGTTTGTATTGCTGGATAAACAGTTGCCTTCTGTGCGCTAATTCAGTGAGGTGCACATGGAGTCCAGCTCTTGGGAAGAAGAGGACCCCCGAAATCTGCTGTATCCACACATCCTTTCTGGCTTGCTTTCTCATCACAATCACGTAGCTCTTCTCCCAAATCTTCTTTGGTATTAATATTCAACCATTCAGCTTCTACTTTTTGTTTTAAGTAGGCTCCTTTATTGAGCAGTGTCATAAATGTGTAGCAGTCAGAGATTGCATCTTTTACCATTAGAGCCCAATTATATCACTGGGCAAGTGTAGGTACTCATTAAATTCCTATTGAAAATTTTTATCGAACTGGTGGGATTCCCTCCATACATTGGATTCAACTCAAACATCACTGAATACATATCTTTTTTTTGGTTAAGAAAAAATTACAAACTAAGACTTTTTAATCTGGTTACTGGCCTTTAATTATGTTAACTGCCACTATTAAGTTGCATTGCTAGCCCAAAGAAAATACTGACTGTTGGTTATTTTCTGGCTCATGCAGATGAAATGTTATGGAGTAACATTATATCATATTTTTTTGTCAGAATGTGACTTGGAATTTGGCAGCTACACCGTCAATTAGCAATATTGCTGATAACCTGTATTTTATATAGCAAGTAATTTGTTTTTCCACAGGGGCTAGAGGAGAAGAGAAGGAAATGATAGTTATTCATTGCCACAAATCGTGTAGTCAGGATAATAGATGACAAAATATTCTTTAAAGCTTTTTTGAAAACCTTGAAAAATCTCTATGTGGTTCAGTATACGTGTAGGCACACATGGATGGCTATGTTGGTAGTATTTCTGGTCCACCATTAAGTACTAATTTATTGCCCACTTCTAATCTTGCTATTTGATGCTTCATTTCTTAGCTAAACTTTTGGATAAGAATCAGAAATTCATGTCTCTATCTCAAGGTTCCAGGAGCATTGAATGGCCAAACCAGAGAGTTGCCTCCGCAGCGTACTGGGTTTCCTCCTCCTGGAACGCATCCTCTGAAGCACTTGGAGACCTCAGTGCTTGTACTTCACAGTTTAAAGAAGGTAGAAAAAATGTGTTTAATGTTTACTCTGCTTAGCACTCAGGGAGGCCAAGATGGGAGAATTGCATGTTTGAGCCCAGCCAGGGTAACTTAGGGATGTAAGGAGATCTAGAAAATAAAAACAAAAAATATGAAGTAGCTCAGTGCAAAGGCCCTCTACTGCCAGAAAGTAGAAAATAAAAACTTTTTATAATTGAAATTCTAATTTTTATCAAAATAATGCATTGCTTGTTAACTACCACGCTATTGTTTTTCCTTCAGTCCTAAGCCCAGTTTCCAGCTATTGATCCACCACTTAATACAGGCTATATAATCTTTTCTACAGAATTTCTGAATTATCATTGACACTGACACGCTGAGGTATATATTTGTAGTCATCCTCGGCATCGGGTGGTACACAGCTGAGGATCAGGTTCACAGGCCTGGACCGGGAGGGTGAGCATGCAGTAATTACACAGACTTTGGGGAGGTTTCAGTGAACACTTCCGTCTTTATTGAGGACTACACAGGCTTATATAGAACAAGGAGAATGGCAGTGGATATGAGTGCATAGAGGCAAAGGCTGTAGCTGGATGGTGGGGCACAAGTTTTTACCTTTTATGGTTAGCTCTTGGCCAGAGGAGGAAGTCACAACTAGAGGAGGAACGGGAGGCTTCCAAGCGGCTATAGGCCAGTTGCTACACATGGTAATAAGCATGCTCGGATTCCTTGGGTGTCTCCTAGCTTGCCCAGACTTACATGTAGCATATTAGACCCAACCAGACTTGAGCTTCTCCTTCACACATTAAGTACATTGTATGACCCTGAAGTCGTATACCATACCTTGTAATATTGATTAACATATATTGCATTTCAATAAAGGTAATCCAAAAAACATAAAAGAGTATTTATTTTTCAGTGTTTTAAATAACTTATAATCCATATGTACTCAATAAGAACAGTTGTTCAGAGTTTGACTCTCAAAGTTTGCCATATTCTTGGCTTAAAGTCAGTTACATTTTTTCCTTGAAAACACAAATTCTAGAGATTTCCCCTTTTATTTTCACTGTCAGTTGAAGTGGGAAAATTAAATTCAAAAATATTTTATATTTTAATTGACTTTATTGGTACACTTTATACATACATTATGCTCATATTCTACATTCAGAACTTGTACGTGTATATGACACATCTTGATTCTGCTTTCCATTTTTCCCTTCTCTTCCTACAACCCCACCCCCTATAGAAAAGTTTTATTTCCTTTTTTTACTGTCAATTTTTTTTTCCTTTTTTACTTTTCCCTACCCATCCTTTCCTTTTTCCTTTTGCATATTTTCTTCCTACTTCACATCAACTATCATACATTTTGGCATTCATTCACCCCTTTAGTTTTTTGTACTAGATAAAAGATATAGTGGGCCGGGGAGTTAGCTCAGTGGTTCCGGCGCCTGTCTTGCAAGCGCAAGGGCCCGGGTTCGATTCCCCAGTAACCACATAACAATACTGGGTGTGGAGACCCACACCCAGCAGCAACCAGTACCACATACCACAG
>PVIR01024607.1:0-25713 GCA_004026965.1 Petromus typicus | reverse complement strand
CAGGCAAGATCCCTAGAGTCTAGAGAGACAGAGCCTTCACAAAATATAAACCTCACCAACATGTTGATTTTAGCCTTCTCCCCTCTAGTACTATAAGAAAAATTTCAATTTAAACAACTAAGTTTTAGGAATATTGTTAGAGAAGTCCTACAGACTAATACCAGATCTACTACTTGGTCTTTTCTCCAACTCAGACTTCCTCGTTTTTACTGTAGAATAGTTAGTGGAATAATTATTTCAACAAGAATAATTTTGATAATTATTCTAACATGATAATTATACCAATTATTCATGCTCCTCTCCTACTTAAAATAGTTAATGACTTTCCATTGCCTGAAGGATAAAATGTAAATTTGTGATTTGTCATAATCTAAGTTCTTTTTTTAATCTGTCATACATATCATTTTGTAAAAAAAAAAGAGCTTGGGGAAGTTCATACCTACACACCTATGTTCATGTTCTTTCCTTGTAGGACAATACTCTTCCTTTCTTTTTGCTTTGGAATACTCCTTCTTATTCTTTTACCTTTAGCTCTTTCATTGTTTTAGATGAAAGTTATGGCACATTACAAATTTAAACATTTCTTAATTTCTGCTTCTATTCCTTCATGTAAATAATATCATGAAGATGAAGGCGAGCTGTCAACATTTTTTGTATGACCAAAATCAGACACATGCGGTGAACACATAACATGTTTCTCATCTTTTTTTTTTTTTTTTTTGATAAGGTTTCTCTTTGTAGTTCAGGCTGGTCTTGAACTCAGCCTCAACTCAGCAATCCTCCTGCCTCCTGAGTGCTGGAATTACAGGTGTGAGCCACCACTCCCAGCATGTGGTATTTGCTACTGATTGCTGGTGGACATGAGTCACCACACCCAGCATTGTTGTATGTGTTTACTGGGGATTGAACCCAGGCCCTTGCTCTTGCAAGGCAGGAACCAGAATCACTGAGCTAAATCTCCAGCTATCCTCTAACTCTTTTGCCAATGATTCTACTTCTTTGTCTCTTTCTGAATAAAGAGGTCCAATAACAGAGATTTTTGTAATGTGCTGGTTTACTCCTGCAGCTTTACCTTATGTCATCAAATGAGGATATCCTTGTTACCAATAGTGGAAATTAACAAATTCACTTTACTCTATTGGAAAGCATTAAAGGTAAATTCACAGCGTTCTATGGCTTATATCTGGCTGTGCCCCAAACCTTCATAGGCTTATAGGTGTGGCTTTGGGGAGAGAGCTGGGTCATGGACATGCAGTACTGGATTAATCTACTGAACACTTTAGAATAGTTCCAGGTGTTTTCAGTTCTACTCCCTAAAGTATTACTAGAAATTATATAATTCTAGTAATAGAATTCTATAGAATAATTCTATAACTCTTCTCTGAGAAGACCAAGAATTGTCTGAGGAAAACTGAAAACTTTGGTAATAATAATCTCACTAAAAGAACATCTGCAGGTCATTTAAAAAAGTAACAAAACTAAATATAAAATTTATACCTGAAAAATATCAAGTAAAAGAAGAAGTTGCTTCATCTCTTGCTAGGTAACAGTAATGAGAATTAAAGAAGATTATGAGAAATAGGAAATAATATTACTCAAAGCGAAACTATAATGATATGTAGAAAGTATTTGAGAGATGAGAAAAATTATCTGACTTGAACCATCTTAGTGGCTTGCATTATATCAAATTCTGATCTTTTTTAGGGCTGCTAATAATATAAGCTGTTAAATTGATAATGACAACCAAAATAAATCAGTGATTATAAAAATAATAACTATAACATTATGAATTCTATTTAAAAAACAAGATAAAGGGTAAAAGCAGGACTAACTGCACAGCACAAATGTTACATATAAATGCATTTGTGTATGTGTGCGTATGGTGACAGTGTAAATGTAGAGATATGGGGAGTTTTCATAAAAGATTAAAAAAACCTGAAAAGACACTGAATGCTTGAAATCAAATGTACCTCAAGACAGAGTCTAAATGAAAAATTAAGAATAACAACAACAAATGCTGTTTTGAAGTGTCTGGACCACACGGTCAAGTCAATAGTTTGAAAGACTATTTGTGTCATTATCCATCACCTTGAATAGAGCTGACATCAAGCAGGTGACACCAGGGAAAAAACATGTAAATTTTGTTTACTAATGATTGCACATAGGAGTACACAAAAGTGAACAAAATAGGAATAAGAGGTAATAAATGTCACTAAATATATAGAATGATAATTGCACAACTAGCAAACCAAAACAGATATTGGAACTTTTAAGGGTGATAATTGATGGAAAATTTGTTATAAAACATATTTTGGAAACTAACAGAAGATAAATATTGGTTTATTAAGTTTAACTGTATAAATCACTTAAAGGTCAGAGTCCAGTCTCCAGTTGCAAAGCTATTTTCTTTCAGGGCTGAGAAATGACACTTTGCAGGTGGTAAACTTGAAGCTCTGCTTTTAGTTATAAACTAAAAGATAAGAAAACTCTTCCTGCATCTATTTCTTAAATGACTTCAGATCAAAATAATCAATATGGAAAGTGATAAGTTTGGAGTCTCATGTTCTGAAACTATTATTTAAAAATATGCAGACATAAATTTGAAATATAAAATTTGGACGTTTACTCTGTGTATTAATGGGGAAGATAAAATCTTTAATCAGTAAATTTTCAAGGAGAAGTGATATACAAAAATAATAGTGAATTTAGCAATCACAAACTGAGCTGCTATAAACATGGGTGCACATATGTCCCTCTGATGTGAATCTTTTAATTGTTTTGTGTAGCCCAGTTTGTGATAGCTAAATCTTGGAAACAACCAAAATTTCCATCAACTGGAAAGTGGATAAAAACTTTGTGGTTCTTTTACAAAATGGTGTATTACTCTGCCATAAAAAATGATAAGATTAAATCATTTATACTTTAATGGATGCACCTTGAGGTCATCCTCATAAGTTAAATAAATAGGTCACAGATGTGTAAATATCATATATTTTCTCTGGTATAAGAAAATGAAGATGTAAATGAGTTCTAGAATATGTATTTAGAGAGTGGGGATGGTAGGGTGGGTAGGGGTATGAGAAAAAATGAGCATTAAATTGTATCATATACTAGTACAAATTCTCATTGTTGAGTGCAACCATTATGTATGTATGTAATGCACCAATAAAGATTTAAATTAAAAAAATAGTAATAAAGAAGCAGAAGTAAGATAAATACATTAAGCATATGATTTTGAACTTTGTACTTAGGCCCTTTAAAATTCAGCACTGTACCTTTCTAAAATGCAGTTAGTACCTTTCTTCCTCATATTTTTCATTACTTGACTAATTTGTTCTAAAAATAAGATAATAGGAATAACATAAGCAGAGCCTTAATCCATTTATTCTGTGCTCTCATATTCTACCAGAAAAACATCTTATCCATTTTGGGCTGTTGTAGCAAAAATACCATAGACCTGAAGGTTTCAACAAGTAAAATTTACTTCTCATACTTCATAAGTCTAGAAAGTTCAGAATTGAGGTGATAGCAGACCCAGTGCTGGTGCATGTATTTTGATGAAGTGTGTACAATTTAGAATTCATTTTATCAAAGCTGAGAAGATTTAAAATGTGCATATCCAACTAAGAGTAGGGAACTAAAATAATAATCAAAATATGAAAATAGATGGAAAAAATTTCTGTAAGGCCAGAGGACTTTGATTTTTCTTTTTAAGTTTTCTGAACTTCAGCCTTACAGACTAACATTTGATTCTAGGTAGATTATTCAGTGAAAAATTTAGCAAGATTCGCACTCCATACATCTCTGGGAAAATGAGGTGAACTGATAGAGAAGTTCAGTGTCCCACCTAGAAAATGATTTGATGCTGAAGTATCAAAGGTATGAATAAAAGACATAAGAGGAATAGGGATTCTCTCTGTTGGCATTTTATCTATATTCAGGATAGTTTTTCATTTTCTTTTTGCTACCAACAGAATACAAATTAATAGATATGTAAGAAATCTCTGTGTGGCACTGAAGAAAAAGTTTAATGCTCTGTCTTTCTTATCAAGGGGATTACACACATAGATCTGCACACACAAAGCTAACAAATCCTGAGGAACGACAAGGAAGATCATAAACAGATACAGTTATAAAGACACACATTACTCAAGCCACAAGTATGACACTGGATTTTAAAATATACCATAAGAGTTCAAAATAATGGTATGATTTTCCAAGGTGTTTTTTTTTTTTTTTCTGTCTGTCATTCTTAGCAGTATACTATGCTTCAAAATAATCATTTGATTCTCATGAATGAAAAAAGTACACAATTTTGGAAGTATCTCAAGTGTGATTACTAAACACTTACACGTGAGGGAGAAGTTGAGCTTTACTGTGATCCTGGAAGTCTGAATGAGATAAAAGGGAAAGAAAGACACTACAACACTCTCTGCCGCCTTGAATACGCCATCTTGTTTATTCTCTGTGGTGCCCTTTTGCCATTCCAGCGTTGGATCCAGCCCTTTATGGACTGAAACTTCTATGAATTGTCAGCCAAATACACTCCTTCACTTCTAACTTTGGGTGTCTGATATTTTGTCTCAGCAATGAGAAAAGTAACTAACACAATCACCAAAGTCCTTTCATAATTTTCTGTATGTTTTCTCCCATAAAATTTTTTCTTCCAATATGAAAATATCTCTATTATTTGACATATTCTTTGTTCCCTTTACTCTGTTCTTTTGTGTGTGTGTATATGTTGATGTATGCTTGAATAATGTTGAATATATTACCATGTAAATGTGCTATTTTGGTGATAAAATAATAGAAAATGCATGTATTTAACATGTTTGTTGGTAAATAAAAAATGAAAATGAAGTATACTGTGAGGAATTTTATTCTAAATCTAGCAAAAATATTAACTGGTTGAGGACAGTATGATATAATAATAAAAATTAGTCCAGAATACCATATCTAATACTTCTCAGGTAAAAGATGCTTTGGATGGGGAATTATTCAAAAGTTGGAACGGTAATGAAAACATGTATCTCTCATATAGTATTTCCATCTGATATATGTTAGCATTTTATTGTTACAAGAATTACTATGACTGAGTTTAAGCAGAAAACCTGTTACTCTGTGTGACAGAAAAACCACATATTGAATTTAGCTGATGTCCTATCATGTAGCAATTGATAAGTGATATCATACAATGAAACAGACTACAAATTTTAACATTTGAAGAGACTATACATATTTAAAATGTCCATATAATGATATCTTATATCTGTCATGTATATAAGTATCTATATAATAAACTGTAGCTACAAAACTATAATAAACTATATCTATCGAACAGAACATGTCAGGGTCAACATTTTCATTGTTATTGGATAGGGATAGGCATGTGATTAAGAGCTGCAGCCAAGGTGTCTAACAGTGAGTGAGAATGATGGTGAACTGCCTTTTAAAAAGAGCTTTCCATCTGAGTACAGTGGTGCTTGCCTCTTATTAAAGCATTCAGGGAGGCTGAGGCAGGAGGACTACAAGTTCCAACTCAGCCTGTACAATCTAGTGACTTCCTGAGACCCCATGATTTTTATGCCCTTCAGTTTCACTTCCTTAATTAAATTGTATCTATCTACAGAACTTCTACATGTGTAAAGTCCTATATAGCATTTTATTGAGTGATACATGGACTGAGTTCAAGAAACATAATTTTTCATTGCAACTTCTTTTAGTCACATCTTCTTCAGGATGTGTTAATTCAGCTGTGTTTATTTCCCTGTCTTCTTCTCATGTGCCTTGCCCAAATCATCTCTTTACCTTGCGCTATTTGAACAGCAGGTGTACAGTTGTAAGCGATCGCCATCTGAAGGACTATGATTTTCATCCATTCTTCCCAAGTTTTGAACTGAATTTTAAACCAAATCTCAACTGCACAAACATTTGTCTATATGCTTCAGATATTTTACACACCAATGCCTTTGAATGCTTAAATGTTCCCATTTATCTCTGTCGCTTACTCTTTTGTTTTACATCTCCACTCAATT
Source organism: Petromus typicus (assembly GCA_004026965.1). Taxonomy (NCBI): domain Eukaryota; kingdom Metazoa; phylum Chordata; class Mammalia; order Rodentia; family Petromuridae; genus Petromus; species Petromus typicus. Next base: position 19,678 of record PVIR01024607.1, on the reverse strand, counting down.
CATAATGACAAATCAGGCAACATCATGTTTGCTTTAACACCATGGAATCCACTTAATCAGCACCTGTTCAAAGGTAGAAGAGTAACTGATGTATGTTGAACACATAACAAATAATGGCCATTAATAATGAGAATGATGGTTTTACTTATGATTAAGGAAATCATCCACAGATAAATAAATATTAGATTGTTCTAAGAACATTTGTCTTGAGGTAAACATATATTGATAGTTGTTGAATGTAGAGTGGACTTCAGTTAGAATGTGAGAAAACATCCCTGTCAGAAGGTTAAATCTGAACTTGTACCAACCCTTCCCAAAGAATATAAACATATATAATGCAAACTTGTACTGATAAAAATAAATGAAGCAAAATAACTCATCCCGTTGAGTTCTGAAAGGAGAATTTTAGGTAGAATTGTGTTCAGGTACAATGATCCTATCGAGACAAATTTATTGCTATGTTCAGATGCTGGAAAGAAGGTAATTGACATAAAGGATAAAAGGCAGAATGGGTAGTAAAATAATTCAGAGGTTTTTGAACTATTATACATCATAGGAGATTGAGGTTCTCCTCATTATCAACTGGAAGAAAATTCAAAAAAACATGTTAAATGTTAGCTTCATGTGAAAATACTACTCTTGCTACACTTTATTCACCTGAATCAGGAGGAAGACTGACAAGACAGATAAGCTGTATCCCAGTTAGACATAATTCTGGCTGGTAGGGATGTTAGTAGGCGAGTTGTTGCAGACTTGCAGATATATCTGAAGTTTTCAGATTATTAATTTGAATATTCCCACAAACAGTTAACATTATTCTCAGGAATACAGTAGAAGATACTGTTTTTGTAAATGTGGAAGTATGTCCATGTTGTAGGTGAATGCGTTAGTGTGAGAATCATAAATCCTCTTTTTTTCCCATTAAACAAGCTACTGTTGAAAGAAATTAAGGAACACAAATATATAGAAGGACATTTCATTTTCACTGTTATTTTAAATTATGCTACAAAGCTCTAGTAATCAAAAGTGTGGTATTCTCAAAACAACAAAACAAAACAACAAAAAAAAAAAACCAGAAACGGACAAATGAGGCAGACTTGAGATGCAAAAAATAAAACCAAGCACATGAAATAAGTAAATTTATCATATTATCTCAAGAGTTATAATCATAAGAGTAAGGGCTGAAGATTTAGCTCCGTGGTTCTGGCACCTGCCTTGTAAGTGCAACGGTCCAGGTTTGATTCCCAGTAACCACAAACAACAAAGCCAGGTGTAGAGACTCATGCCCAGAAATCAATATCACATACCACAATGTCAGGTGTGGTAGCTCACAACTGCAATCCCAGCACTCAGGAGGCAGAGGCAGGAAGATTGCTGTGAGTTTGAGGCTGAGCTCAGGGCCTGCTTGAACTTCAAAGTGAGACCTTGTCTTAAAAAAACTAAATAATAATGATAATGATAATAATAATAATAATAATAATAATAATGATGATGATGATGATAAAATAAATAAGTGGCTTTATATCAAACTAAAGTAATACTTCTTCATAGCAAAGAATATAGACAGTAAAATGTAAAGGTAACCTATAGAGTGGAGGAAAATATTAGCAATAAACATATATATGATAGATCATATCATCATATATATGATAGTTTTATATATATATGATAGTTAATCTCAGAATATATAAAGAACACACACAGTTCACAGAAAATGAATACCAGAATTAAAATATAAACAAAGTATCAAACTGATTTCTTTTACAAAGAAGACAAAGAAATGCCTCTCATATATATGAAAAGATGTTCAACTTTACTTAGCATCAGGAAAATACAAATCAACAAGATACTGTATTACTTCAGACTCATGAGATATTTATTATCAAAAGGGCAGAAATAGCAAGTACTGTAAAAGGATCTGCAAAAAAGAAAACCTTGTACATTTTAAATGAGCATACAAGCTAATATATTCATTATGAAAAATAACATGACATATCCTCAAGCAATTAAATGTTCAACTAATATCAGCAATTCCTGTTCTGCATATTCCTCAAGTAAAACAAAATGTCACCCGACAGAGGTGTGTTCCCACATCCACTGCATCATTATTCACATTAACCAGAATTGAGAGACAACTTACACGTCCACTCACAGATGACTGAGTATATAAACCAGGATATGTATATTTACAACAGAACATCAACACTTTAAAGAAGAAACTCTACCACTTTGGCCATAGAGTTGGGGAGATTATATTGCATTGAATTCTATGAAATAGAATGAGGCAAACACAGAAATGGAAATACATTATCAGATATCACTTACATTTGGAATCTAAAAGGTCAACCTCATAAAAACAGAATAAAATTTCAGTATCTAGAGGCTGGGAGGCCAGGCATCTGAGGAGATGTGCAAATGCTGCACACTTTTGGTTTTATGATGGGAGAGTTCTAGAGATCGACAGTATAGTACAGGTGCTGATAGGTGGGTTAAGCAATTTTTCTATGACAATCACCATTGAAAGATATATTCACATGCTGTATAATTTGAATATATGCATTCTTTATGGATGAAGTATGTCTATATTAATAAATATGAAAAATTGAAAGATATTTGTGCACGCATACAATGAAATATTTAGTGTTAAAAATTGCATGCTAGGGCCGGGGAGTTAGCTCAGTGGTTCCAGCGCCTGTCTTGCAAGCACAAGGGCCCGGGTTCGATTCCCCGGTAACCACATACCATACTGGGTATAGAGACTCACGCCCAGCAGCAACCAGTACCACATACCACAGTGCCGGGCATGGTGGCTCACTCTGTAATCCCAGCACTGGGAGGCAGAGGCAGGAGAATTGCTGTGATGTGAGTTGGAGGCTGAGCTCAGGGCCAGCCTGAACCACAAAGCGAGACCCTGTCTCAAAAAACCTAAAAAAAAAAAAAAAAAAAAAGTTGCATGCTACCTTTTCTGATGAAGCAAATAAACCTATATTTTCACAGAAACTAGGCACCAAAGAAAAGTGAGGCATAAAAAGAAAAATACAGCGTAGTGGATATCAAGTCTAACCAACAACAAATTGAAATATATGTGCAAATAGTAGATCTCTTTATCAAGGATGAGAACAGGGGGAGGAGAATAAAAATTACATGTGAATGTTAGATACAGTGAATTAATATAGAAATCGAAGGTACAGCATGAAGATGGTAAATAACATGCTGTATTATTTATTTGGACCATGACTAAAAGAGATCTTAGGAGCTAAACTACATAGACATGCACATACATACACAAAAAATAATACATTAGCTGCTTATCAACCAATCACTATGAATATGTATGATAGAACATCACATTTTACATCTTGATTATATATAACAAAAAGAAAATAAATATCAAGTAGTGATTCATGTGATAAAAATCCTTGAATTACATTTCCAGAAGTAAAATAAATTTCTGCAAAAGCCCCTTTATCAATGACTGATTTCACTGGGGGACAAAATATTTCTACTTTTAACCTGGCTAACAGAAAATGGAAAAGAATTTTTGCTGGGTTATAATAAATAATTAATTTCAAATATATAATATATTTATTCTTTTCCTTTTTGTAATATATTTTAGGGAAACTTGATATTTTATTTTCCCTGCTGCATAAGTATTTCAATAATTCATGGAATGTTATAGTTAGGGAACTACTAACTGCATGCATCATACATGAAGAAATAAGTAAATGAGGGCCTCGATTAACAGTTGTCCTTTTCCTCAAAGTCCATCATCAAATGTGGTTCAATAACATGTAAAATGGCCTGGTTAAGAAGACGGATAGTATCTTTCACTTGATGAACTAAGCAATTAGTCAAATATGAGCTGTAACTATAAATTCATTATCTTCTCTTTCTGGGGAACTAGAATTTTCATAATTGAACATATTTTTTCTTACAGAATCTTGTAAAAAAATTTTGTTAAAGTGTAGATGTAGCCACAGTGTACCTCAGAACTATCATAATGAAAATGTAAAGCGAAGGGGCAAGAAGCGGCTTTAATTCATAAGCAGAGCAGGAAGTCTAGGATACACAGTGTGAGAAATACCTCTTGAAACTGTGAATTTACATATTCCTGTTCAGTGACTGGATAACAGAGTAGAGATGCATACATTTCGTGTAGTCTTAACAGAGACGTATAAAATGTCTCGTTCTTCGATAGGAATCCAGGGAAGTTTCCAGTCCCAGCTCCTAGGTGCATTACAAACACCAAACTCACTTTTTCACTGCCAGCTCTGGAATAATAACTCAGCACCATGCCCAAGGTATGAGAAATAGCTTTCCTGGCATGTATCGTCTCCTCATCTGCTGCCATATCCCCCTCACGCCACGTGATCTGCACGCTCATGGACAAGCTGGTGGCCTTCGAAGTTTCATTTCTTATTTATAATCAAGACATGATATAATACTTTTCTTACAGTCGCTAAAAATAGAGCTAGATTAAAATTAGCACTAACATGATGCTATTTTTCTTCTTCTATGCCAATAATGGAATCTTCATAGAAAAAACAAATGATGGTAATTAATTTAAAATGATTTTAGTAATCTATTTGGGGCAACTGCCTCCAGCCAGGAAATAACAAAAGACATTTGGCTCACGCCATCAAGGCAGGAATTCAAGAATATTTAGAAATCATTGGGCTTATGCTAAAGAGCGACTGTTTGTTCATCACTTAGCTTTATGCTAGTAAATAAAATTGACTTTAAGTGTTATATAAGCATTCAGAAAATGGGGACAATGTTGAAAATTGGATTGAAATCTTCAAAAGCTTGATAAAATATATTAGTTGGGGTACCAGAAGGATACATATAAGTAATTAAAATAAAATATGTGCAAGAGTAAAACAACAATAAAAGAAAGATTGGCATAGTGATGCCTGCCTGTAATTCCAGCACTCGAGAAGCAGAGGCAGAAAGATCATAGTGAGTTTATGGCCAGCCTGAATTACAAAGTGAGACTGTGTCTGAAAACAAAACAAAACAAAAGTTAATATACAAATGATCAACTAGCTTAAAAATGTAAACTTTGGGGTATGGCAAGGTAGGGTGTAAAGCAGGTAAGGAAGGAACAGGAGAAAGGGGAAAGACTGGCTTGGACACTGTGGTGGCGATGAGCTAGCCAAGGTCAAGAATTCTGAGTGTGGGTGGCAGCCTGTGGGACTTGAGTGATGTCTCTTTTGCAATGGTGCCCAAAGAAGAAATCTGAAAACTTTCTATATACGTCTGGAAAAGAAGAAAGATCAGTGGGGTGTGTAAGTTGTCAGCCATCAGAATTTTTTTTTAAATAGTTAAATTTGCCCAATGAATTACTATAACAGTATTACATTTCATGATTCTTTTAAGTGAATTGGAGCTTCTGTCCACTCTTATGTTCCTGTAAGAAACTTGAGGCTATACATGCAGTAAAACTTTTGTTGCATGACTTTTTCATGAGTTCATTGTTTTGGGTTCTGTATCGTATCTATGATTCAAGGCTTTACAGTTGAAGAGAGTTTTTGTGGCTTTCATTTTATTTACAGTGTCTTTGAGGTATAAGGATTATTTATAACCCCTGAGAAAAGGTTGGATAAGAAAGTGTTTTTTCCTGGTAATAACACTCAGTGAACAAATGGTGTTAGCAATTCAATTGTTAGCACCAGGTGGCAGAGGAGCTGAGTTTTGATCAAGTTGTCAGATGCCAAAGGAACCATCTGATATTCAGCTAAACATGCTGGACCATGGGTCCCCACCTGGATCTGGCATATATTAAGACACATGAAGAGTTCAGGCCATGGGAAGCCCCGCTTGATTCACTGGCCGTAGAGTTTGTGAACCACAAGAAGCATCTCTGTTTTTCACTCCACAGCCAAGGGCATCAAGGGAAGAAAGATGTCCTTTTCCATTCCTCAAGCATCCAATAAGAAGAGTCCTATCTTAGGCAATCTTGTCATGATGTAATAGAACACTGAAAATTGTATAGTATACGAGTAATAAAACCTCATTTTCTCACAATCCTGGAGGTGGAAAGGCCCAAGATTAATGCATGGGCATTGTAGTGTCTTGCTGTGTCCACATGGGACAAAAGGAAGAAAGATAGGAGAGTGCAGAGGCTGTGTCTTCTCATGGCACTAGAGCAGAGAGGAACAAACTCACTCTTGTATACTGTTATGGCCACTTTAATCCTAAGCACTTCCCCAAATCTCCATTACTGAGCATTATATTTACAATGTATAAATTATGGAAGATAGGTTCAGACCATAGCTCCACTACGTCCTGAAGGGAGAATGTGCCAGAGACTTGGCATTGCAGTGTGCCAAGCTGGCAGTGCTAAGCTTATGGATCACTGCTTCTATGACCTATACAGTACATGAGTGGTAGTGTACAGATGGTCAGGAGTTCAGGACCCAAGAAAGACTATTTTGAACATTCTAGTGTTATCAGGGATAGAGGAATAGCATGGCTCTGAAGAAGCCACTGTTGTTTAATCCAAAAGTTTATTGTCTTATAGCTACAGAGGTCAGGAATCCCCAAATCAAGGTTTGACAGCTGCTTTCCTCTGACACTTGCTGGGGAAATTCGTCTCCATGCCCTTTGGAGCTTCTAGTAGCTACCTGTGTTGTTTTGTTCCTATTTATTTATCCATTTATGTTTAGTACATATTAGTAGTTCATAATAGTCCATACATCTAATATGTTAGAATCATTTTCAATCTCATTATTCCTTTTTATTCTTTCCTTTTTCCTTTTGTTGATGTTCTTCCTTTTTTCCAAAAGTCTGAAGATAACAATTTTTTTTCTTTCTTTTCTTTTTCTTTTTCTTTCTTTCTTTCTTTTTTTTTTTTTTTTTTTTTTTTTTTTTTTTTTTTTTTTTTTTTTTTTTTTTTTTTTTTTTTGTGGTGCTGGTTGTAATGCTGGGGATTAAAACCAAGGCCTTCACACTGAACTACATGCTCATTTCTCTTTATATTTATATATATTTTTATGATTAAGTTTTGTCCTTCTAAATTGATGAGTTCTGAAGTTCAGGCTTAATATTATTATTATCTTGCTTCCATTTCCCAGGATCCTGGGATTGCAGATAGGGGTTTCCATGGCAGGCTTGAGAAGGCAACTTCTTGTATTAGAAGTTCAGAGTCAATTTATAGATAATCATAAGTACCTCTGAGGCTCAAGCAGCCTCAGAAGGATGGAGAATTTGGAGCATGCTTAGGGAATGCTACTCTGCTGCAACTTGGAGAAATCGTCCAGATTTCCTTTAGAAGAATTAGTACATCTCAAAGCGAGTCACTATTTATTATTATTATTATTATGTTAAGCAAATTTTTTAGTTAAGCAATATCCTACATCCCCAAATCAAAAGCTCTAATGAATGTATTAATTTTGTGCATGTCAAGATGGTTAATAACAGTTTTTGGCAGTGTTACAGATGGTGTGTATTTTGTTTCACCAAAGAATTTTGAAGAATTTAACTGAGGCAGCAAGACTTTGAACTCGTTGTGAGGCGAGACAGCTCCCCTTTCCCTGAGCTCTTGTCTGAGTTTTCCATGCTGAGTGATTGCAACACATGCTCTTGGGGGAGATGACAGTGTGCGTCAGGCTTGGGCTCTTGAAGGAACCAGATGGAGTTAAGTTTTTCTAATCTAGAGGGCCAGCAGCTATTATGTACCCTACAGAAGTCTCCGAATAGTGGAAGGCTGATAAGGACCAATGAACTCACTGTTTCTGCTGACGATGATGACTGGTTGTAATGTAATGTTAGGGTACTGAGGCCATGAGGATACCACTAAAGATACTCCTTTAAGGAGACTTACTGCTAACATACAATTGGAAGAGGATCCAAATAGAGTATTTTAACCAAATCTAAGACTATAAGTTAGTTAAATGTTGCTGATTGGACAGTGTCACTAATATCATTTTCAAGGATGGAACACGTCATTGGTACCACCTGCACAGGATTACTATTTTGAGGTTCTGCCATGGGGGAAACATTCATTTTTATCGGTGTTAGAACAGTCCATATTGGACAATTAAGTGGGGGAAAGGAGGATAATACCATCTTCATTAAATAGATCTGATAGGTTCTTCTGTATGTCCCTCTTCACTGTTTACTGTTCTCTACTAATTATCTTATCAAGCAAAAAATCCATCGGTATCTTTATCAAGCTATTTTAAAGCATTAAATTATTCCTTCAATTTAATTCACTATTCATTGTCTTGAAGCATCCATATCTACTGCAGGATGTTTAGTGCAATAGTGATATATTAATAATTATGAGAAAATGGTGATTTTTTTTCTGGATAAATTTTGCTATGTCACTAGGTTGGCCTTAAATCCCTGGGCTCAACTGAATCTCTCACCTTAACTTCACAAATACCTGTTGTCGCAGGCACACAACAGCACACCTAGCTTAGGAGTAATGTTTCAATAACTGGGTGAAATGTACCTATTTTTCCTCTATTTTATATGTAACAAGTTCTTTAATTGATACATACATCTTATTTCACTTAGTAGGCGACACTGGAAAAAATTATTTTAACATCAGTATGGATTAAAGGCCATGGAAATTTACCAATCTGTGCATTTTCACTCATTACAATTAATTCAAACTCTGCTCTAGTGGCACAAAAATTAATCACTGCTCTTAACCTTTGTCTTATATAAATTATTTTAATGAAACTTGGGATTCAAATTGTATTCTTCTGTTTCAGTTTTTAATTCTATTTCTGACTGAAGTAGGACACATATTTCACCCCATGTTGCTCATATTTATAAACTTCTCCCTTTAGAGGGTGTTAAACTTTTACAGTGATTGTCTTGAAAGGTTATAACTTAACTCCTTGAATTTTCTATGAAAATGATGGAGGTTCTTTTTACTATAATTGAGGAGCACTGTTTCTTTTCCTCTTACCCTAAGGATGTGAGATGTTTTCCTAAAGACTTAGAAAGCCTGTCAGCAGCAGTAGCAATAGCGGAATGATTCACTGTTAGAATCTAGAGTCCCCGTAATCCATTTTCTATTGGGAGGGTGACTATAGTAGATGACATAAAATCGCTCTTCCTTTAGGGGAGAAATCACTTGGTGGATCTGCAGTACCCAGAATGACATTCTTTCCATTTAGCAGACTAAAAACTGGGGAACAATGGCTTGAGAGGGGCCCACAGCCAGTATTAATAGAGCAACACCTGTTTCTCTGAGCCCAGCATGAGTCAGGGTGATGTTGAAGTGGACTCGTGATTCAACCTGGGACACACATAGAGGGACCCAGGATGCTTTTAGGAAGGCAGGAACCCATGATCTTGTCCTGAGCACCACCATGAGTTTCTTATGGAGGTGAGGATGATTCTATAACAGAGGCACATTAAAACTTAACAAATACAACACACATAAAAGTACCGATGACACTGTGAGAACTCCAGACGGCAGCAACACAACCTAACATCATTGGAGCCAGCAGATGTGGAGCCTACTAGGAGGTCAAAGCTAGAGGACAGAGTCCCAGTGGCTGTGGCCATTGCCCAAACTGCTTTTCATGGATGTGGCACAAGAGTGAAGATGCCCACACATGGACTGACCACTGTCAGTGTTGGAACCTCCTTGCAGTGCTCAGGAGGAGACCTTTGGGATTTTCTTTCTTGTTTATGTTTCTGTAGGGAAAGGGAGGGAAAGTGCCCCAGTGTGGAAGCTATTAATAACTGAACACAAAGGTGGGGTCAGATTGTGACACAAAGTCTGAACAAGAGCCCCGAACCCAAGAAAAACACATTTCCTAAGATCTAAGGTTTGCTGAGAAGGCAAACATAATTGGGAATTAAAAGGGAAGCCATTGGTAGATGGACTATTTTATGTCTTTTTATTAACATATGTTCACAGTACAAAATGATTACATTCCTTGTTGGGACGTGGTGCATATACACAACATATATTAGTTCTTCTTTCATCTTTTTTCTTACTCTCCTTTCTCCCCTCTCTCTGTCATTCTTTGATCCTGTTCTTTCACAAAAGGTCTAACTCCTTGTTATCTGTCTCTTATTTATTTCCCTCTTTATTTACATTTTGAGTTTCTTGTATAAGACAGAATATGCAATGTTTTAGCTTGTATGTCTGGTTTATTTCACAGAATAGAATAGTTCCATTTGTCCTAGCTATTGTCTTAGGAATCTACTGGATGTGGAGGGTCAGTGGTGCAATGGGTAATACATCTGACTACAGATCAGAGGAATCTTCTTGATAGAGTTAATGCTACCATATTACAGGAATACATGAAAACTCAGGTTTATACCAGCACAATTCATAATTGCTAAATCTTGAGAGAGAACTATATGTCCATCATGAATGAATAAGGAGTCTGTGGCATTTATACCCACTGATCTTGAGACTATAAAAATCAGTGAGGCCAGACACATAGGCTTAAATATCACCTGATTTGTAGAACCAATCACCTATCTTTTGTCAGGAAAATGAAAGTAATATGGACAAATGTGTAATAGCATGAGGAAAAAGATATTGTGGCTACTATTGGGATGTATATCATACAACCTCTATGAAAAAGTGTTACCTACTCTTCCCACATTCTTAAGTACAATGTCCTGAAAGTATTGAAGGAAAAAAATTGAAGAGAAAATAACACTAGTCAAGTACAATCTTGTCAATTTGTACCATGTTATGAATTCTACCACTATACATTTTTATTGTATGCTTTCTGTATAGAGCTCATTTAAAAATTCATATTGATTGTATTTTCTAATGATTCACAAATTTGATGTTCACACATAATGTATAATTTTAAGTGAAATTAAAAGTTTCATTGTATAATGGCAACTGGCATTTGTCTACATGGCTTTTCTATGGCCTTTTATATTCATTATCACATTTTATTGCAAAGAATCTAATTAGGACATATAATACACAAAAAGATATGTTCCTTCAGGACATCTTCATAAGTGAAACAAATTGGTCACAGCTGTGTAAATATCATATCTTTTCTCTGGTATGTAAAAAATGAAGATGTAAACGAGTTCTATTTTATATTGTAGATAATGTGAAATAGAAAATATTTAAAAGGAAATAAGATGCAGGGGCAAAGAATGAGGAGAAAAAGAATATGATAGTTATTTTTAAAAATGAAACAAAGTTTAAGTATATAGAGGTGAGAGGCTTTAGGGTAGGTGGGGGAATGGGAAAAATGAGAATCAAGTCATGTCATGTACTAGTACAAACTTTCAATGATGAATGTGATGATGATGTGTATTCATAATGTGCCAATAAAGATTTGAATTTAGAAAAGATACAGTATGTGTTTTACATACATACGCATGTGCATTTTCTTTGTTTCACTTCATTTCAGAATCCAAAGACAAGTTTTATTTTATTTAAAATCAGGCAGTGAGCAATAAAATCTGTGTCCTAGCTGACACTCCACCTCTTTGAGTGTTTTTTGATGTATGATTGAAAACATAGTGAATACTCTTTCCTAGTTTTACCTAAAGTAAAGGAAGTTTCCTGAAATATGATGCAAAGACCCACCATATTCGGAGGACCTGGCAAGGTCACTACTTCTGGCTCTTCCCTAAAGTCAAAATGATCAGGAAAAGATAGTGACCGAATCATTTTAGTTCCTTTAGCTATCAAGACAGTGCAAACAAGGGCACTCCTGAAAAGTGACTTTCTGAACTCCTTCAGAAAGAGGCGTGGATGGGGACAAATACTTCCAAAGTCACTGGGAGTATTCTGAGGAAAAGTGATGGTAATATGCTTCTATTGTATATTTTAAATTTAAACATACATCACAGCTGGAACTAACTGTGTCTACAAGAACTGAAAGATCCCAGGGAAACTATAGAAACAGCACACAAACAGGAGCAAAGGAGATCTGTGTCTGCCAGGAAATCTCCAATCTCCCAAGGGCTCCTAATGGCTGACATCATAGGTACCGGTCTGTCAAGGCAGAAATGTGATCTGTAGGGTCTCTGCTTCAGCATCATAAGAATAGATACATGTGAGTTCACGCATAAGAGACCAGCCTGATAAATAACCCATGTGAAAATGCAAAATCTGTTCAGTGAATTCATACTATGAATGACTTTAAATTATAAAGTACAACACTAAGGAAAAGTAAGCAGTTTTCTACTCATATGGACACATCAAGAGTGGGTATGAGAAAGTGAACACTTCCCCCTTTTTCCCTTTGGTACTAGAATGCTTTTTGCTAAACTGCACTAATGGAAGAATTGACTACATCGAGTGCTGGACTCAATACTCTATAGGTCATTTTAGAATCTTACTTTAAGATTCATTTAACTTTGTAATAGTGGAAATATTGATTGATTCAACTCACACATTGTGAGTGTATCATTTTCTAAATGCTGTAGGTAGATAAAGAAAGCCCTTTAGAAACCCCAAGAGCAGAATGAGTTTTGGAATGCTCTTTGCCCCTGACATGAATTAAGAATATACTTAATCATATCATTTAAATATTGTAAATACTCCAAAATCCAAGTCAATTTTATCATCAAACTTTGAGAAACTTAAAATATGAACTAATTGCTTTTCTTTCTCTCTTATTGTCCATTGTTCTGCTGGCCCTGCACTTCCAGAGTTTTGTCTTCTACTCTCTGTGGATTTCTGGGAAGTGCAAGCTAAGGAAGCATGGGCCAGCAAGACACGGGTTAGCAAGACAAGGGGCTGCTCTCTGGAGTTATTTGGAAGTCTGTAGCCTCTAGACAGTGATCTCTATGCATGCTAGGATCAAACAAAGGGGGAGTTTTTGCTTTCTTATGGCTTCAAAATCAGAAGGAGCTGTCTGCAGGCAATACAGAGAACACTGAGTGCAAATTAGTATAATCCATCAGTTCTAAACATTAGGTAAACTAATGACTGCTTAAAACTGTAAAACTTGTAGTTTTAGGTAAAATGTGTGGCAGATTAATTAGCAGAGACCCCACCTCTACTGTGTGATATGCATTTTCTCTAGGAAATTTGACCCTGTTACCAATTCAGTCTTTTATGAAGTGTTTAATAGATTGTCTAGCAGGATTGTAGACTCGTCTTTCACATTAGACTCCTCCTCAGAGACACCTCTTCTCCACTGTCAGCCCCTGATAGATGTTAATCCAGAGCAAGTGTGTCCTGATAGAGGTGTTTCTACCCCTTTACAACTAAATGGATGTGACAGCAGGTGAGAATAAAATCAATGTTAATTTTCACTGAGTTGTGTTTATATATATATATACTGTTCAAAGTAGAATACAGAAAAACAGAAAACAAAGAGTCAAAGTGCTTGTTCAATTCTTTTTCTAATAAAAATAAACCAGGTCTCTGGTGACCTGCTCTTTAATCTTCTTTTGTTGACTCTCATAATGTTGCAACTAATTAAGCAGCAAAAAACTTCTATCTCACTGACATTAAGGACATTTTCTTTGTATAAGAAGTGTAAAGTTTTGCATATATATTCTTCCTGGTTTGTTACTGTAGTTATCATTATTTCTCTTTCCTTCCATCTACATAGTTGTCAGTAGTTAGCCTTTTTGAAAAGACAATGCACTGTTTTTGAGGACTAATTTGATCTCCATTGGTTTCCAAAACTCAAGTGTTTTTAGCGATGGATTACTCGAGCATAAAATTTACTTAAACTTACAGGAACCCATAAAGACTTTTCCTTCCAAAAATGATTTTAAAAATGACATATGCATCCCTAGAGCTTTTAATAATGCCTGACTTCATACATAACCTCCAAAATTATTACAGGAATAACAGCAAAAACAGATGAAAGAAACTTTTCTAAGAAAACTCACTCACATTTTAACCTGTGAAGTGGTACAGATTGAGGGAGTTTTTACTTACAACAGTTTGATTTTACAAGAAATATATGAAACTGTATTATGTATAACATGAGTGTGTGTAAACTTAGCATCAAGTCTGGCATTCAATGATGAAGAGCTATTAGCATGATGGTGAGTCAGTGGTTTGGACTTGTCTGACTTGCTGGGAAGTTGGAAACCAGATTAACTGCAGGGGCTTCACTAGCTCTGAGTCTATGTGGCTGTAGATGTAGCTGTGTCTTTGAATAAAGACAAAAGATATGGAATTTTATGGTAGAAAGGTAGAAGCTTCTTCATGTTCACCTATGCACTTCTGGTCTCAAGATCTTGGTAGACTTTAAAGAACTACATCTGCTTTGTGGAAGATCTTGTTTGTCTAATTTCTGTCTGGTCTGGCCACCATGTTTTTTTTTTTTTTTCTATTCTGTTATTTTGTCTTACCTGAGCTATGTAAATCTTGGGCTACAAGACTAGTATGTACATTCTGGCTCCATGGATCTTCCTCTAGAGAAGATCCTGAATACATAACAGAACATTATCATCCTACTAGCACAAGCTTTATAAGCTTACATGATTTAGATCAGTATCTTCTGTGTTCAGCCATTTCTAGTCAGTGAAACACCCTCTCTTCTTCACTTTTCTGAAGTGTCTGGATTGCAGTAAATCAAAGCTAGATCTTCAGCAGAACCATCCTTAAGAATGAACCTGCTACCTCCTGGGAATGTTATAATTGTTTGAAGATATATGCATATCAGAACTATAAGAAAGTTAAGTAGTTGTGAGAAATTGTAATACTGATTATCCCCAAACCAATCTTTAAAGAGCTAATTCCATATATGGCTTATGTATAGAAATGAGTCTATACATAAAGACCATGTGTTGAAGAGTACAGGATAACTCACATCCATATTCTGTTCTCACAATTAAAATTTTCTTATCTAAAAAGACAATATTCTAATTACAAGCCTATCTTTTATCTATTCCTTTCCTAATTTTAGAATCCATTGTCTTTTTGCTTTACAAGCCCAGTCTGTATTCATTTCCATAGTAACCACATGTAGTCCACTCCTTTCAAGTAGTTTGCCATTATTCCAATTAATGACCAATAAAAATTACTGGCTTGCACAGACCAGGGCCTTTGTCAGTTGAGCAGCATTGGCAATTCTGGCTTCCTGCTTTCTTTGTCTCTGTTCTTTTTTTCTTTCCTCTCAGGCTTCCAACTACACTGAGCAGGAGTCTGGAACCTACCATAGCTGTTTCTGGTAATTTTTCAGGGGGTTCAAGTAAGTAGCTAAGAAGATAGCTCAGTAGTAGAATACTTACTTAGCATGCAGGAAGCCCTGAGTTTTGGTGCCATCAACAAACACAGAGGAACATATAATTAAAAACAAAAGGATAGATAGATATAGAGATAGATAAATGTCTACAATAAGAGAATCCTTCACTATGTAATTGGATAATGTAATAATACTAAAAAGGTTTTTGTTTTATTTCTTTTCTGTTTTTATAAAATTTCAGTAACTTCTCATACCATGAATCTCACAAATTAGGCCCAGTGGAATATAAAAAGGGGAAAAACAAGAAATGGGTTGTTTTCCTTTGAATAGTAGAATAATAAGTAAAGTTCATAAAGGACAAGGTCCACTGACAGTTCAAGGGTTTGAATAGCAAGTAATCTGAGTAGTAGAAATCTTAGTCTCATGTTAGCTTTTCCAACTTTTATGTAATTGTCAGCCTGACAATACACTTCATTGACCACCTGTGGTACTTTTAAGTATTTTTCTTTCCTAAATTGTCACATTATATAAGTTAAATAGAGAACAATATTATTTTTCTTTAATGGACTCTAACTTGATTTGCATCGATGTAGTTTTTGGATACTTTATGAAATGGTCTCCAATTACATTTGGAGAACAAGGTCTAATAAACTACAAAGTTCAGAAATTTTATGTGGGAGAAAGTCATGTTCCATGCACTTACCATCTCTAAAATTATCATTCATCCATAAAAACATGTCAGTTATAAAAAGAGGTTAGACCTGTGATTTCCCTTTCAAATATATCTTAGAATTGAGTGGGCTTTTGGAAATTTTGTCTTACTTAGATTGCAATACTGTCCACGTCACCTGACCCTCCAGTATTTTCTTTCTTTTCCTTTACTCTCAGAGCTACTTAAGATTAAGAAGGAGAATTCTGTTTTCTTCTTTTCCCCCTCAGTAATAATTTGCTACAACTGATTTCCTCCTAGTAATGCTGATAGGCGTGCTGCCAGCAGCAGCGCTTTCACTACGTCGTGCTGTGGACCTCATTCTTCTGGACTCAGGGTGACGCTCCAGAGAAATGTATTCTGATCCCGTCCATAGAGAAAGTCAAAGTGAAGCCCTCAATAATAGCTACATACTGTTGTTTCCATTTGATTCTAAGAATTATCCATGACTTTTTTTCTTAAATCTTTACTTTGTATAAAATCCCCCTTGCTCTTGAGGCCACTGGACTAGGAAGATAGACACAAAAGTAAAACCTATAAATATTTAAGGCTAAAGACTGTCAAAATAAACTCTCCCAGTATGACTATGTTATGACTATGTTTTGGAAAGCTACCATTTTTTTCCCAGTATTCTTTGGGAATTCAGGTCCAGTATGTATCACCAAACCTTTAATTTTAGGATTTGGGGCAGCAGCTACTGGGTACTGGAGCAGCAAAGAGAAATAAAAACTGGAAGAGACAGGGGTCCATTGAAGCTGGCAAAAAGAGCTAAGACGTGTAACAATGGAAGGCAGAAACCCAGGTATTTGGAGTCAAATTCACACTCGGTCACCATGAAATTACCAAGTGGAAGGGACACTGGTGAACACAAATTCACTGCACATGGGTCTTGGAGTGCATATTAGAACCGAGCTGTGCAAAGAACAGGGCTTGTGAACCACAAAGGGAGAAGGGAGCCCTGCTTAGTTTGTTCATTTAAACATAAGTAAAGCGCAGTCCCTTTTATTTTTAATTGTAAGACTTCTCAAGACGTACTCTCAAATTAAAGCTGTTCTGGGTAAATTGTTGTAAGTTGCTTAATAAGTTGAAAACAGAAGGAGACCCAATTCTTTGTTTCAAAAGTTTAATAATACCATGGTCTTTAAATCACATTTATTTCATAACACCTTCTCTTTGTGGCAAATAATATGTTCTATTTTTATGACATAAGATTTTCTTTTAAACTGACTTATTGCACGTGTAAGTGAATTTACTTAGAGATGTTAGATAAATAATGGTTTTCACTTAATAAAGCTGATATTGAGATATGGCAGAAGTCCTAAAGGTGCACTCAGAGATGCACATACACACACTTTTGTGCTTGCATATATGCCACATTCTGCCATGGCATTTGCATATGAAAATGAGAAAGCTAAAAGTGCTCATGTATACAGACACTTATAAGTTACTGCAAAAGAGATGAGAGAGGAATCCGCTTTTGACTGGTTATCTGTTCCAATCTAGCAAAAGACTTTGAAATACAGCTATAATTTGGAGTTTGGAATTATCATCCACAAGGATCAACATAAAAAACAAAACAAAACAAAACAAAACTTTGTCTTAGATTCTGTCTGTAGTTTCTTGGAATTATACTAGACCCATAAATAATTCAGTTTACATTGTCATTAGTGTCCCTAGTGGTCAATGACTATATCAATGTTTTCTGACCATAAAACAACTCTCCTGTTACCTTTAAAAATTCATATACCAAGGCTTAAGACCTGCAGGTTTTTCAGATTCAGAAAATCAGAAAAAAACATGAAAACTGGACTTTGGCATTATCTAGAATTTTATTTTATGTTACTATAAACAACATAATTAGGAAATTGATGAAATCTAAATTAGGGCTGCTTACCTAATTAGAGGATGATGTTGAATTGATTTGATGATATTACTTTTATTATTGTGTTATAAGTAGGCAAAGTCATATCCTTGAGGCCCCAGAAAATGAGTATTTCAGTAATGAACATTATTGTTCAATGAGTATAAAGAAATAATCTCAGGAAGGACAAATTATGAAATGTCAGTGTAAAGTTAATATCAAATTATATATATATATATATATATATATATATATATATATATATATATATATACACACACACATTTGTATGTATTATATGTATATATAATCTCAAAGTTAAGGACATCTTGGTCATAAAAGTTGCACAAGTTCATCTGTATTTTTCTTAAAACATTTTAATAATATCAATAAACAACAATACATTGGTTTCCAGGCCAGAACTACCATGTTACTTATAGAAAGTGGCAGCTAGTCATGGAAGAGTTACCTTCAGGAAAGTGTTTTTACAGAATCAAAACCCGAGACCATGAGAAAGGTGGAAGTTAGATATATGCCAAAATTCACTCTTGTGTGTTAAATGGGTGCCCTGCACTTGTGTGAAAAGATTTCCCTGGACTTGCTAGGGCATTTGACAACTTATTTTTATCTTTCATCTCACGTGATGACTAGAAAGGAGTATTAAGCCGGGCGTGGTGGCTCACGCCTGTAATCCCAGCACTCGGGAGGCAGAGGCAGGAGGATTGTGATGTGAGTTGGAGGCTGAGCTGAGGGCCAGCCTGAACCACAAGGCGAGACCCCGTCTCAAAAAACCTAAAAAAAAAAAAAAAGAAAGGAGTATTAGATAGTTGGGCCAGTCTTGTGTACTTCTATTTTCAATTATATTTTTACCTTCAGGAAACAATTATACCATCTTTTACACAGATTTTACTGCCTATTGTCAAATAATGTATTTGAATTTTGTAAGAATTGTTTGATTTTCACAGTATTTTAAAATAGACATAAAAGTCTTTTCATTTTTACATAATTGGCTTTTATTCAACTTTGATAAAAATACAGGATTAATTATTTAAATACAAATGAAATTTAATTACAAGATATGCTAATTGTGCTAATTTTGAAATTAGGCTCCATTTGGCCATTTGAAAATGCAAAAGAGTTGATTGTATTCAGAACGTTAAAATGACAAATAAACTGGGACTTCTTTGAAATATGTTTGTTTCAGTATGTCATTGTTATCGCTTAGAACTTTTGTATTTTGTATAAAGTATCTGTGTATTTTGCCAAGTTTAAAAATGCCATTGATATTATCAGCAACTTGTTTTTTTCAGCAGTCAGATACAATAAGACATGGCTTGAACAGACAAACTGACCTTTAAATTAAAAAGAATATTTAAACAAAATGTGCTTGTGTTTATTTGGCAGGCCTCAAAGACTAGGTAAACTTCCTGCTAACAGACTGAGAAAAAAACAGAGTGAGGTTTGAGATAATCATAACCTTTTCTGAAGAAAGCATTGTCTCTCTGAAGGCAGCATGACAAACAAGGTTTCCACTTTGATATTCTTAACTTCTTTTTCTTAAATCAGTGAATCAAATGTGACAACAAATGATAAAAATCACAATGATCTAATGGAAAAAAATCCTTATTTGGGGCCTACAAAGAGTCCATACAAAGGATAGTCTTTGTATACAGGAAATTTCAAACCAAGGATGAATATTGATTAATAATTCTACCTTGCCATAGGCTCGATGTAAGGCTTTGGATGAATATTATTGGAGTCGGCTTATCTGTATATAAATATTCCTACTAAGAAAATACTATATACAAGGCTAATCCTAAAATATCTTATTTGGACAAATTTGGAGTATTATGTCAGTGTGTGAACTAAGAACACTGGAGATTTCTATAGAGGAGATGAGTTTATTGAATTTTTAGAGGAAACAAGAGCTTACAGAACACAACAAAATATGACCTTAAAAATAACAGAAAAAGGGCCTGGGATTTGGCTCAGTGGTTC